>CAXIES010000649.1:0-64390 GCA_964023965.1 Melinopterus prodromus | reverse complement strand
TTTTTAGTTGGGTTCGTAATTTTACCCGGAGTTTTAGTTGGGTTCGTAATTTTACCCGGAGTTTTAGTTGGGTTCGTAATTTTACCCGGAGTTTTAGTTGGGTTCGTAATTTTACCCGGAGTTTTAGTTGGGTTCGTATTTTTACCCGGAGTTTTAGTTGGGTTCGTATTTTTTACCCGGACTTTTTAGTTGGGATCGTATTTTTTACCCGGACTTTTAGTTGGGTTCGTAATTTTACCCGGACTTTTTAGTTGGGTTCGTAATTTTACTCGGACTTTTTAGTTGGGTTCGTAATTTTACCCGGACTTTTTAGTTGGGTTCGTAATTTTACCCGGAGTTTTAGTTGGGTTCGTATTTTTACCCGGAGTTTTAGTTGGGTTCGTAATTTTACCCGGAGCTTTAGTTGGGTTCGTAATTTTACCCGGACTTTTTAGTTGGGTTCGTATTTTTTACCCGGACTTTTAGTTGGGTTCGTAATTTTACCCGGAGTTTTAGTTGGGTTCGTAATTTTACCCGGAATTTTAGTTGAGTTCGTAATTTTACCCGGAGTTTTAGTTGGGTTCGTAATTTTACCCGGACTTTTTAGTTGGGTTCGTAATTTTACCCGGACTTTTTAGTTGGGTTCGTATTTTTTACCCGGAGTTTTAGTTGGGTTCGTAATTTTACCCGGAGTTTTAGTTGGGTTCGTAATTTTACCCTGACTTTTTAGTTGGGTTCGTATTTTTTACCCGGACTTTTAGTTGGGTTCGTAATTTTACACGGAGTTTTAGTTGGGTTCGTAATTTTACCCGGACTTTTTAGTTGGGTTCGTATTTTTTACCCGGAGTTTTAGTTGGGTTCCTAATTTTACCCGGACTTTTTAGTTGGGTTCGTAATTTTACCCGGACTTTTTAGTTGGGTTCGTAATTTTACCCGGACTTTTTAGTTGGGTTCGTAATTTTACCCGGAGTTTTAGTTGGGTTCGTAATTTTACCCGGAGTTTTTAGTTGGGTTCGTAATTTTACCCGGAGCTTTAGTTGGGTTCGTAATTTTACCCGGAGTTTTAGTTGGGTTCGTATTTTTACCCGGAGTTTTAGTTGGGTTCGTATTTTTTACCCGGACTTTTTAGTTGGGTTCGTATTTTTTACCCGGACTTTTAGTTGGGTTCGTAATTTTACCCGGACTTTTTAGTTGGGTTCGTAATTTTACCCGGACTTTTTAGTTGGGTTTGTAATTTTACCCGGACTTTTTAGTTGGGTTCGTAATTTTACCCGGAGTTTTAGTTGGGTTCGTAATTTTACCCGGAGTTTTAGTTGGGTTCGTATTTTTACCCGGAGTTTTAGTTGGGTTCGTAATTTTACCCGGAGCTTTAGTTGGGTTCGTAATTTTACCCGGACTTTTTAGTTGGGTTCGTATTTTTTACCCGGACCTTTAGTTGGGTTCGTAATTTTACCCGGAGTTTTAGTTGGGTTCGTAATTTTACCCGGAGTTTTAGTTGAGTTCGTAATTTTACCCGGAGTTTTAGTTGGGTTCGTAATTTTACCCGGACTTTTTAGTTGCGTTCGTATTTTTTACCCGGACTTTTAGTTGGGTTCGTAATTTTACCCGGAGTTTTAGTTGGGTTCGTATTTTTTACCCGGAGTTTTAGTTGGGTTCGTATTTTTTACCCGGAGTTTTAGTTGGGTTCGTATTTTTACCCGGAGTTTTAGTTGTGTTGGTAATTTTACCCGGAGTTTTAGTTTGGTTCATATTTTTTACCGGACTTTTTAGTTGGGTTCGTATTTTTTACCCGGAGTTTTAGTTGGGTTCGTATTTTTTACGCGGAGTTTTAGTTGGGTTCGTATTTTTACCCGGAGTTTTAGTTGGGTTCCTATTTTTACCCGGAGTTTTAGTTGGGTTCGTATTTTTTACCCGGACTTTTTAGTTGGGTTAGTATTTTTGCCCGGAGTTTTAGTTCGGTTCGTATTTTTACCCGGAGTTTTAGTTGGGTTCGTATTTTTACCCGGAGTTTTAGTTGGGTCCGTATTTTTTACCCGGAGTTTTAGTTGGGTTCGTATTTTTACCCGGAGTTTATTTGGGTTCTTATTTTTACCCGGAGTTTTAGTTGGGTTCGTATTTTTTACCCGGACTTTTTAGTTGGGTTAGTATTTTTGCCCGGAGTTTTAGTTGGGTTCGTATTTTTTTACCCGGAGTTTTAGTTGGGTTCTAAATGTTACCCGGACTTTTTTGTTTGGTTCGTATTTTTTACCCGTAGTTTTAGTTGGGTTCGTAATTTTACCCGGACTTTTTAGTTGGGTTCGTAATTTTACCCGGAGTTTTAGTTGGGTTCGTATTTTTACCCGGAGTTTTAGTTGTGTTGGTAATTTTACCCGGACTTTTAGTTGGGTTCGTAATTTTACCCGGAGTTTTAGTTGGGTTCGTAATTTTACCCGGAGTTTTAGTTGAGTTCGTAATTTTACCCGGAGTTTTAGTTGGGTTCGTAATTTTACCCGGACTTTTTATTTGGGTTCGTAATTTTACCCGGACTGTTTAGTTGGGTTCGTAATTTTACCCGGAGTTTTAGTTGGGTTCGTAATTTTACCCGGAGTTTTACTTGGGTTCGTAATTTTACCCGGAGTTTTAGTTGGGTTCGTAATTTTACCCGGAGTTTTAGTTGGGTTCGTAATTTTACCCGGACTTTTTAGTTGCGTTCGTATTTTTTACCCGGACTTTTAGTTGGGTTCGTTATTTTACCCGGAGTTTTAGTTGGGTTCGTATTCTTTACCCGGAGTTTTAGTTGGGTTCGTATTTTTTACCCGGAGTTTTAGTTGGGTTCGTATTTTTACCCGGAGTTTTAGTTGTGTTGGTAATTTTACCCGGAGTTTTAGCTTGGTTCATATTTTTTACCGGACTTTTTAGTTGGGTTCGTATTTTGTACCCGGAGTTTTAGTTGGGTTCGTATTTTTTACGCGGAGTTTTAGTTGGGTTCGTATTTTTACCCGGAGTTTTAGTTGGGTTCGTATTTTTACCCGGAGTTTTAGTTGGGTTCGTATTTTTTACCCGGACTTTTTAGTTGGGTTAGTATTTTTGCCCGGAGTTTTAGTTCGGTTCGTATTTTTACCCGGAGTTTTAGTTGGGTTCGTATTTTTACCCGGAGTTTTAGTTGGGTCCGTATTTTTTACCCGGAGTTTTAGTTGGGTTCGTATTTTTACCCGGAGTTTTAGTTGGGTTCGTATTTTTACCCGGAGTTTTAGTTGGGTTCGTATTTTTTACCCGGACTTTTTAGTTGGGTTAGTATTTTTGCCCGGAGTTTTAGTTGGGTTCGTATTTTTTTACCCGGAGTTTTAGTTGGGTTCTAAATGTTACCCGGACTTTTTTGTTTGGTTCGTATTTTTTACCCGTAGTTTTAGTTGGGTTCGTAATTTTACCCGGACTTTTTAGTTGGGTTCGTAATTTTACCCGGAGTTTTAGTTGGTTTCGTATTTTTACCCGGAGTTTTAGTTGTGTTGGTAATTTTACCCGGACTTTTAGTTGGGTTCGTAATTTTACCCGGAGTTTTAGTTGGGTTCGTAATTTTACCCGGAGTTTTAGTTGAGTTCGTAATTTTACCCGGAGTTTTAATTGGGTTCGTAATTTTACCCGGACTTTTTATTTGGGTTCGTAATTTTACCCGGGCTGTTTAGTTGGGTTCGTAATTTTACCCGGAGTTTTAGTTGGGTTCGTAATTTTACCCGGAGTTTTACTTGGGTTCGTAATTTTACCCGGACTTTTTAGTTGGGTTCGTAATTTTACCCGGACTTTTTAGTTGGGTTCGTAATTTTACCCGGACTTTTTAGTTGGGTTCGTAATTTTACCCGGAGTTTTAGTTGGGTTCGTAATTTTACCCGGAGTTTTAGTTGGGTTCGTAATTTTACCCGGAGTTTTAGTTGGGTTCGTAATTTTACCCGGAGCTTTAGTTGGGTTCGTAATTTTACCCGGAGTTTTAGTTGGGTTCGTATTTTTACCCGGAGTTTTAGTTGGGTTCGTATTTTTTACCCGGACTTTTTAGTTGGGTTCGTATTTTTTACCCGGACTTTTAGTTGGGTTCGTAATTTTACCCGGACTTTTTAGTTGGGTTCGTAATTTTACCCGGACTTTTTAGTTGGGTTCGTAATTTTACCCGGACTTTTTAGTTGGGTTCGTAATTTTACCCGGAGTTTTAGTTGGGTTCGTAATTTTACCCGGAGTTTTAGTTGGGTTCGTATTTTTACCCGGAGTTTTAGTTGGGTTCGTAATTTTACCCGGAGCTTTAGTTGGGTTCGTAATTTTACCCGGACTTTTTAGTTGGGTTCGTATTTTTTACCCGGACTTTTAGTTGGGTTCGTAATTTTACCCGGAGTTTTAGTTGGGTTCGTAATTTTACCCGGAGTTTTAGTTGAGTTCGTAATTTTACCCGGAGTTTTAGTTGGGTTCGTAATTTTACCCGGACTTTTTAGTTGCGTTCGTATTTTTTACCCGGACTTTTAGTTGGGTTCGTAATTTTACCCGGAGTTTTAGTTGGGTTCGTATTTTTTACCCGGAGTTTTAGTTGGGTTCGTATTTTTTACCCGGAGTTTTAGTTGGGTTCGTATTTTTACCCGGAGTTTTAGTTGTGTTGGTAATTTTACCCGGAGTTTTAGTTTGGTTCATATTTTTTACCGGACTTTTTAGTTGGGTTCGTATTTTGTACCCGGAGTTTTAGTTGGGTTCGTAATTTTACCCGGACTTTTTAGTTGGGTTCGTAATTTTACCCGGACTTTTTAGTTGGGTTCGTATTTTTTACCCGGAGTTTTAGTTGGGTTCGTAATTTTACCCGGAGTTTTAGTTGGGTTCGTAATTTTACCCTGACTTTTTAGTTGGGTTCGTATTTTTTACCCGGACTTTTAGTTGGGTTCGTAATTTTACACGGAGTTTTAGTTGGGTTCGTAATTTTACCCGGACTTTTTAGTTGGGTTCGTATTTTTTACCCGGACTTTTAGTTGGGTTCGTAATTTTACCCGGACTTTTTAGTTGGGTTCGTAATTTTACCCGGACTTTTTAGTTGGGTTCGTAATTTTACCCGGACTTTTTAGTTGGGTTCGTAATTTTACCCGGAGTTTTAGTTGGATTCGTAATTTTACCCGGAGTTTTAGTTGGGTTCGTAATTTTACCCGGAGCTTTAGTTGGGTTCGTAATTTTACCCGGAGTTTCAGTTGGGTTCGTATTTTTACCCGGAGTTTTAGTTGGGTTCGTATTTTTTACCCGGACTTTTTAGTTGGGTTCGTATTTTTTACCCGGACTTTTAGTTGGGTTTGTAATTTTACCCGGGCTTTTTAGTTGGGTTCGTAATTTTACCCGGACTTTTTAGTTGGGTTCGTAATTTTACCCGGACTTTTTAGTTGGGTTCGTAATTTTACCCGGAGTTTTAGTTGGGTTCGTAATTTTACCCGGAGTTTTAGTTGGGTTCGTATTTTTACCCGGAGTTTTAGTTGGGTTCGTAATTTTACCCGGAGCCTTAGTTGGGTTCGTAATTTTACCCGGACTTTTTAGTTGGGTTCGTATTATTTACCCGGACTTTTAGTTGGGTTCGTAATTTTACCCGGAGTTTTAGTTGGGTTCGTAATTTTACCCGGAGTTTTAGTTGAGTTCGTAATTTTACCCGGAGTTTTAGTTGGGTTCGTAATTTTACCCGGACTTTTTAGTTGGGTTCGTAATTTTACCCGGACTTTTTAGTTGGGTTCGTATTTTTTACCCGGAGTTTTAGTTGGGTTCGTAATTTTACCCGGAGTTTTAGTTGGGTTCGTAATTTTACCCTGACTTTTTAGTTGGGTTCGTATTTTTTACCCGGACTTTTAGTTGGGTTCGTAATTTTACACGGAGTTTTAGTTGGGTTCGTAATTTTACCCGGACTTTTTAGTTGGGTTCGTATTTTTTACCCGGACTTTTAGTTGGGTTCGTAATTTTACCCGGACTTTTTAGTTGGGTTCGTAATTTTACCCGGACTTTTTAGTTGGGTTCGCAATTTTACCCGGACTTTTTAGTTGGGTTCGTAATTTTACCCGGAGTTTTAGTTGGGTTCGTAATTTTACCCGGAGTTTTAATTGGGTTCGTAATTTTACCCGGAGTTTTAGTTGGGTTCGTAATTTTACCCGGAGTTTTAGTTGGGTTCGTATTTTTACCCGGAGTTTTAGTTGGGTTCGTATTTTTTACCCGGACTTATTAGTTGGGTTCGTATTTTTTACCCGGACTTTTAGTTGGGTTCGTAATTTTACCCGGACTTTTTAGTTGGGTTCGTAATTTTACCCGGACTTTTTAGTTGGGTTCGTAATTTTACCCGGACTTTTTAGTTGGGTTCGTAATTTTACCCGGAGTTTTAGTTGGGTTCGTAATTTTACCCGGAGTTTTAGTTGGGTTCGTATTTTTACCCGGAGTTTTAGTTTTGTTCGTAATTTTACCCGGAGCTTTAGTTGGGTTCGTAATTTTACCCGGACTTTTTAGTTGGGTTCGTATTTTTTACCCGGACTTTTAGTTGGGTTCGTAATTTTACCCGGAGTTTTAGTTGGGTTCGTAATTTTACCCGGAGTTTTAGTTGAGTTCGTAATTTTACCCGGAGTTTTAGTTGGGTTCGTAATTTTACCCGGACTTTTTAGTTGGGTTCGTAATTTTACCCGGACTTTTTAGTTGGGTTCGTATTTTTTACCCGGAGTTTTAGTTGGGTTCGTAATTTTACCCGGAGTTTTAGTTGGGTTCGTAATTTTACCCTGACTTCTTAGTTGGGTTCGTATTTTTTACCCGGACTTTTAGTTGGGTTCGTAATTTTACACGGAGTTTTAGTTGGGTTCGTAATTTTACCCGGACTTTTTAGTTGGGTTCGTATTTTTTACCCGGACTTTTAGTTGGGTTCGTAATTTTACCCGGACTTTTTAGTTGGGTTCGTAATTTTACCCGGACTTTCTAGTTGGGTTCGTAATTTTACCCGGACTTTTTAGTTGGGTTCGTAATTTTACCCGGAGTTTTAGTTGGGTTCGTAATTTTTACCCGGAGTTTTAGTTGGGTTCGTAATTTTACCCGGACTTTTTAGTTGGGTTCGTAATTTTACCCGGACTTTTTAGTTGGGTTCGTAATTTTACCCGGACTTTTTAGTTGGGTTCGTAATTTTACCCGGAGTTTTTGTTGGGTTCGTAATTTTACCCGGACTTTTTAGTTGGGTTCGTATTTTTTACCCGGACTTTTAGTTGGGTTCGTAATTTTACCCGGAGTTTTAGTTGGGTTCGTAATTTTACCCGGAGTTTTAGTTGAGTTCGTAATTTTACCCGGAGTTTTAGTTGGATTCGTAATTTTACCCGGACTTTTTAGTTGGGTTCGTAATTTTACCCGGACTTTTTAGTTGGGTTCGTATTTTTTACCCGGAGTTTTAGTTGGGTTCGTAATTTTACCCGGAGTTTTAGTTGGGTTCGTAATTTTACCCTGACTTTTTAGTTGGGTTCGTATTTTTTACCCGGACTTTTAGTTGGGTTCGTAATTTTACACGGAGTTTTAGTTGGGTTCGTAATTTTACCCGGACTTTTTAGTTGGGTTCGTATTTTTTACCCGGACTTTTAGTTGGGTTCGTAATTTTACCCGGACTTTTTAGTTGGGTTCGTAATTTTACCCGGACTTTTTAGTTGGGTTCGTAATTTTACCCGGACTTTTTAGTTGGGTTCGTAATTTTACCCGGAGTTTTAGTTGGGTTCGTAATTTTACCCGGAGTTTTAGTTGGGTTCGTAATTTTACCCGGAGTTTTAGTTGGGTTCGTAATTTTACCCGGAGTTTTAGTTGGGTTCGTATTTTTACCCGGAGTTTTAGTTGGGTTCGTATTTTTTACCCGGACTTTTTAGTTGGGTTCGTATTTTTTACCCGGACTTTTAGTTGGGTTCGTAATTTTACCCGGACTTTTTAGTTGGGTTCGTATTTTTTACCCGGACTTTTTAGTTGGGTTCGTATTTTTTACCCGGACTTTTAGTTGGGTTCGTAATTTTACCCGGACTTTTTAGTTGGGTTCGTAATTTTACCCGGACTTTTTAGTTGGGTTCGTAATTTTACCCGGAGTTTTAGTTGGGTTCGTAGTTTTACCCGGAGTTTTAGTTGGGTTCGTATTTTTACCCGGAGTTTTAGTTGGGTTCGTAATTTTACCCGGAGCTTTAGTTGGGTTCGTAATTTTACCCGGACTTTTTAGTTGGGTTCGTATTTTTTACCCGGACTTTTAGTTGGGTTCGTAATTTTACCCGGAGTTTTAGTTGATTTCGTAATTTTACCCGGAGTTTTAGTTGAGTTCGTAATTTTACCCGGAGTTTTAGTTGGGTTCGTAATTTTACCCGGACTTTTTAGTTGGTTCGTAATTTTACCCGGACTTTTTAGTTGGGTTCGTATTTTTTACCCGGAGTTTTAGTTGGGTTCGTAATTTTACCCGGAGTTTTAGTTGGGTTCGTAATTTTACCCTGACTTTTTAGTTGGGTTCGTATTTTTTACCCGGACTTTTAGTTGGGTTCGTAATTTTACACGGAGTTTTAGTTGGGTTCGTAATTTTACCCGGACTTTTTAGTTGGGTTCGTATTTTTTACCCGGACTTTAAGTTGGGTTCGTAATTTTACCCGGACTTTTTAGTTGGGTTCGTAATTTTACCCGGACTTTTTAGTTGGGTTCGTAATTTTACCCGGACTTTTTAGTTGGGTTCGTAATTTTACCCGGAGTTTTAGTTGGGTTCGTAATTTTACCCGGAGTTTTAGTTGGGTTCGTAATTTTACCCGGAGTTTTAGTTGGGTTCGTATTTCTACCCGGAGTTTTAGTTGGGTTCGTATTTTTTACCCGGACTTTTTAGTTGGGTTCGTATTTTTTACCCGGACTTTTAGTTGGGTTCGTAATTTTACCCGGACTTTTTAGTTGGGTTCGTAATTTTACCCGGACTTTTTTGTTGGGTTCGTAATTTTACCCGGACTTTTTAGTTGGGTTCGTAATTTTACCCGGAGTTTTAGTTGGGTTCGTAATTTTACCCGGAGTTTTAGTTGGGTTCGTATTTTTACCCGGAGTTTTAGTTGGGTTCGTAATTTTACCCGGAGCTTTAGTTGGGTTCGTAATTTTACCCGGACTTTTTAGTTGGGTTCGTATTTTTTACCCGGACTTTTAGTTGGGTTCGTAATTTTACCCGGAGTTTTAGTTGGGTTCGTAATTTTACCCGGAGTTTTAGTTGAGTTCGTAATTTTTCCCGGAGTTTTAGTTGGGTTCGTAATTTTACCCGGACTTTTTAGTTGGGTTCGTAATTTTACCCGGACTTTTTAGTTGGGTTCGTATTTTTTACCCGGAGTTTTAGTTGGGTTCGTAATTTTACCCGGAGTTTTAGTTGGGTACGTAATTTTACCCTGACTTTTTAGTTGGGTTCGTACTTTTTACCCGGACTTTTAGTTGGGTTCGTAATTTTACACGGAGTTTTAGTTGGGTTCGTAATTTTACCCGGACTTTTTAGTTGGGTTCGTATTTTTTACCCGGACTTTTAGTTGGGTTCGTAATTTTACCCGGACTTTTTTGGTTGGGTTCGTAATTTTACCCGGACTTTTTAGTTGGGTTCGTAATTTTACCCGGAGTTTTAGTTGGATTCGTAATTTTACCCGGAGTTTTAGTTGGGTTCGTAATTTTACCCGGCGCTTTAGTTGGGTTCGTAATTTTACCCGGAGTTTTAGTTGGGTTCGTATTTTTACCCGGAGTTTTAGTTGGGTTCGTATTTTTTACCCGGACTTTTTAGTTGGGTTCGTATTTTTTACCCGGACTTTTAGTTGGGTTTGTAATTTTACCCGGACTTTTTAGTTGGGTTCGTAATTTTACCCGGACTTTTTAGTTGGGTTCGTAATTTTACCCGGACTTTTTAGTTGGGTTCGTAATTTTACCGGGAGTTTTATTTGGGTTCGTAATTTTACCCGGAGTTTTAGTTGGGTTCGTATTTTTACCCGGAGTTTTAGTTGGGTTCGTAATTTTACCCGGAGCTTTAGTTGGGTTCGTAATTTTACCCGGACTTTTTAGTTGGGTTCGTATTTTTTACCCGGACTTTTAGTTGGGTTCGTAATTTTACCCGGAGTTTTAGTTGGGTTCGTAATTTTACCCGGAGTTTTAGTTGAGTTCGTAATTTTACCCGAAGTTTTAGTTGGGTTCGTAATTTTACCCGGACTTTTTAGTTGGGTTCGTAATTTTACCCGGACTTTTTAGTTGGGTTCGTATTTTTTACCCGGAGTTTTAGTTGGGTTCGTAATTTTACCCGGAGTTTTAGTTGGGTTCGTAATTTTACCCTGACTTTTTAGTTGGGTTCGTATTTTTTACCCGGACTTTTAGTTGGGTTCGTAATTTTACACGGAGTTTTAGTTGGGTTCGTAATTTTACCCGGACTTTTTAGTTGGGTTCGTATTTTTTACCCGGACTTTTAGTTGGGTTCGTAATTTTACCCGGACTTTTTAGTTGGGTTCGTCATTTTACCCGGACTTTTTAGTTGGGTTCGCAATTTTACCCGGACTTTTTAGTTGGGTTCGTAATTTTACCCGGAGTTTTAGTTGGGTTCGTAATTTTACCCGGAGTTTTAGTTGGGTTCGTAATTTTACCCGGAGTTTTAGTTGGGTTCGTAATTTTACCCGGAGTTTTAGTTGGGTTCGTATTTTTACCCGGAGTTTTAGTTGGGTTCGTATTTTTTACCCGGACTTTTTAGTTGGGTTCGTATTTTTTACCCGGACTTTTAGTTGGGTTCGTAATTTTACCCGGACTTTTTAGTTGGGTTCGTAATTTTACCCGGACTTTTTAGTTGGGTTCGTAATTTTACCCGGACTTTTTAGTTGGGTTCGTAATTTTACCCGGAGTTTTAGTTTTGTTCGTAATTTTACCCGGAGCTTTAGTTGGGTTCGTAATTTTACCCGGACTTTTTAGTTGGGTTCGTATTTTTTACCCGGACTTTTAGTTGGGTTCGTAATTTTACCCGGAGTTTTAGTTGGGTTCGTAATTTTACCCGGAGTTTTAGTTGAGTTCGTAATTTTACCCGGAGTTTTAGTTGGGTTCGTAATTTTACCCGGACTTTTTAGTTGGGTTCGTAATTTTACCCGGACTTTTTAGTTGGGTTCGTATTTTTTACCCGGAGTTTTAGTTGGGTTCGTAATTTTACCCGGAGTTTTAGTTGGGTTCGTAATTTTACCCTGACTTCTTAGTTGGGTTCGTATTTTTTACCCGGACTTTTAGTTGGGTTCGTAATTTTACACGGAGTTTTAGTTGGGTTCGTAATTTTACCCGGACTTTTTAGTTGGGTTCGTATTTTTTACCCGGACTTTTAGTTGGGTTCGTAATTTTACCCGGACTTTTTAGTTGGGTTCGTAATTTGACCCGGACTTTCTAGTTGGGTTCGTAATTTTACCCGGACTTTTTAGTTGGGTTCGTAATTTTACCCGGAGTTTTAGTTGGGTTCGTAATTTTACCCGGAGTTTTAGTTGGGTTCGTATTTTTACCCGGAGTTTTAGTTGGGTTTGTATTTTTTACCCGGACTTTTTAGTTGGGTTCGTATTTTTTACCCGGACTTTTAGTTGGGTTCGTAATTTTACCCGGACTTTTTAGTTGGGTTCGTAATTTTACCCGGACTTTTTAGTTGGGTTCGTAATTTTACCCGGACTTTTTAGTTGGGTTCGTAATTTTACCCGGAGTTTTAGTTGGGTTCGTAATTTTACCCGGAGTTTTAGTTGGGTTCGTATTTTTACCCGGAGTTTTAGTTGGGTTCGTAATTTTACCCGAGCTTTAGTTGGGTTCGTAATTTTACCCGGACTTTTTAGTTGGGTTCGTATTTTTTACCCGGACTTTTAGTTGGGTTCGTAATTTTACCCGGAGTTTTAGTTGGGTTCGTAATTTTACCCGGAGTTTTAGTTGAGTTCGTAATTTTACCCGGAGTTTTAGTTGGGTTCGTAATTTTACCCGGACTTTTTAGTTGGGTTCGTAATTTTACCCGGACTTTTTAGTTGGGTTCGTATTTTTTACCCGGAGTTTTAGTTGGGTTCGTAATTTTACCCGGAGTTTTAGTTGGGTTCGTAATTTTACCCCGACTTTTTAGTTGGGTTCGTATTTTTTACCCGGACTTTTAGTTGGGTTCGTAATTTTACACGGAGTTTTAGTTGGGTTCGTAATTTTACCCGGACTTTTTAGTTGGGTTCGTATTTTTTACCCGGACTTTTAGTTGGGTTCGTAATTTTACCCGGACTTTTTAGTTGGGTTCGTAATTTTACCCGGACTTTTTAGTTGGGTTCGTAATTTTACCCGGACTTTTTAGTTGGGTTCGTAATTTTACCCGGAGTTTTAGTTGGGTTCGTAATTTTACCCGGAGTTTTAGTTGGGTTCGTAATTTTACCCGGAGTTTTAGTTGGGTTCGTAATTTTACCCGGAGTTTTAGTTGGGTTCGTATTTTTACCCGGAGTTTTAGTTGGGTTCGTATTTTTTACCCGGACTTTTTAGTTGGGATCGTATTTTTTACCCGGACTTTTAGTTGGGTTCGTAATTTTACCCGGACTTTTTAGTTGGGTTCGTAATTTTACTCGGACTTTTTAGTTGGGTTCGTAATTTTACCCGGACTTTTTAGTTGGGTTCGTAATTTTACCCGGAGTTTTAGTTGGGTTCGTAATTTTACCCGGAGTTTTAGTTGGGTTCGTATTTTTACCCGGAGTTTTAGTTGGGTTCGTAATTTTACCCGGAGCTTTAGTTGGGTTCGTAATTTTACCCGGACTTTTTAGTTGGGTTCGTATTTTTTACCCGGACTTTTAGTTGGGTTCGTAATTTTACCCGGAGTTTTAGTTGGGTTCGTAATTTTACCCGGAATTTTAGTTGAGTTCGTAATTTTACCCGGAGTTTTAGTTGGGTTCGTAATTTTACCCGGACTTTTTAGTTGGGTTCGTAATTTTACCCGGACTTTTTAGTTGGGTTTGTATTTTTTACCCGGAGTTTTAGTTGGGTTCGTAATTTTACCCGGAGTTTTAGTTGCGTTCGTAATTTTACCCTGACTTTTTAGTTGGGTTCGTATTTTTTACCCGGACTTTTAGTTGGGTTCGTAATTTTACACGGAGTTTTAGTTGGGTTCGTAATTTTACCCGGACTTTTTAGTTGGGTTCGTATTTTTTACCCGGACTTTTAGTTGGGTTCGTAATTTTACGCGGACTTTTTAGTTGGGTTCGTAATTTTACCCGGACTTTTTAGTTGGGTTCGTAATTTTACCCGGACTTTTTAGTTGGGTTCGTAATTTTACCCGGAGTTTTAGTTGGGTTCGTAATTTTACCCGGAGTTTTAGTTGGGTTCGTAATTTTACCCGGAGCTTTAGTTGGGTTCGTAATTTTACCCGGAGTTTTAGTTGGGTTCGTATTTTTACCCGGAGTTTTAGTTGGGTTCGTATTTTTTACCCGGACTTTTTAGTTGGGTTCGTATTTTTTACCCGGACTTTTAGTTGGGTTCGTAATTTTACCCGGACTTTTTAGTTGGGTTCGTAATTTTACCCGGACTTTTTAGTTGGGTTCGTAATTTTACCCGGACTTTTTAGTTGGGTTCGTAATTTTACCCGGAGTTTTAGTTGGGTTCGTAATTTTACCCGGAGTTTTAGTTGAGTTCGTAATTTTACCCGGAGTTTTAGTTGGGTTCGTAATTTTACCCGGACTTTTTAGTTGGGTTCGTAATTTTACCCGGACTTTTTAGTTGGGTTCGTATTTTTTACCCGGAGTTTTAGTTGGGTTCGTAATTTTACCCGGAGTTTTAGTTGGGTTCGTAATTTTACCCTGACTTTTTAGTTGGGTTCGTATTTTTTACCCGGACTTTTAGTTGGGTTCGTAATTTTACACGGAGTTTTAGTTGGGTTCGTAATTTTACCCGGACTTTTTAGTTGGGTTCGTATTTTTTACCCGGACTTTTAGTTGGGTTCGTAATTTTACCCGGACTTTTTAGTTGGGTTCGTAATTTTACCCGGACTTTTTAGTTGGGTTCGTAATTTTACCCGGACTTTTTAGTTGGGTTCGTAATTTTACCCGGAGTTTTGTT
This sequence comes from Melinopterus prodromus, assembly GCA_964023965.1. Classification (NCBI taxonomy): domain Eukaryota; kingdom Metazoa; phylum Arthropoda; class Insecta; order Coleoptera; family Scarabaeidae; genus Melinopterus; species Melinopterus prodromus. Next base: position 50,374 of record CAXIES010000649.1, on the reverse strand, counting down.
GGGTTCGTAATTTTACCCGGAGTTTTAGTTGGGTTCGTAATTTTACCCGGAGTTTTAGTTGGGTTCGTAATTTTACCCGGAGTTTTAGTTGGGTTCGTATTTTTACCCGGAGTTTTAGTTGGGTTCGTATTTTTTACCCGGACTTTTTAGTTGGGATCGTATTTTTTACCCGGACTTTTAGTTGGGTTCGTAATTTTAAACGGACTTTTTAGTTGGGTTCGTAATTTTACTCGGACTTTTTAGTTGGGTTCGTAATTTTACCCGGACTTTTTAGTTGGGTTCGTAATTTTACCCGGAGTTTTAGTTGGGTTCGTAATTTTACCCGGAGTTTTAGTTGGGTTCGTATTTTTACCCGGAGTTTTAGTTGGGTTCGTAATTTTACCCGGAGCTTTAGTTGGGTTCGTAATTTTACCCGGACTTTTTAGTTGGGTTCGTATTTTTTACCCGGACTTTTAGTTGGGTTCGTAATTCTACCCGGAGTTTTAGTTGGGTTCGTAATTTTACCCGGAATTTTAGTTGAGTTCGTAATTTTACCCGGAGTTTTAGTTGGGTTCGTAATTTTACCCGTACTTTTTAGTTGGGTTCGTAATTTTACCCGGACTTTTTAGTTGGGTTCGTATTTTTTACCCGGAGTTTTATTTGGGTTCGTAATTTTACCCGGAGTTTTAGTTGGGTTCGTAATTTTACCCTGACTTTTTAGTTGGGTTCGTATTTTTTACCCGGACTTTTAGTTGGGTTCGTAATTTTACACGGAGTTTTAGTTGGGTTCGTAATTTTACCCGGACTTTTTAGTTGGGTTCGTATTTTTTACCCGGACTTTTAGTTGGGTTCGTAATTTTACCCGGACTTTTTAGTTGGGTACGTAATTTTACCCGGACTTTTTAGTTGGGTTCGTAATTTTACCCGGACTTTTTAGTTGGGTTCGTAATTTTACCCGGAGTTTTAGTTGGGTTCGTAATTTTACCCGGAGTTTTAGTTGGGTTCGTAATTTTACCCGGAGCTTTAGTTGGGTTCGTAATTTTACCCGGAGTTTTAGTTGGGTTCGTATTTTTACCCGGAGTTTTAGTTGGGTTCGTATTTTTTACCCGGACTTGTTAGTTGGGTTCGTATTTTTTACCCGGACTTTTAGTTGGGTTCGTAATTTTACCCGGACTTTTTAGTTGGGTTCGTAATTTTACCCGGACTTTTTAGTTGGGTTTGTAATTTTACCCGGACTTTTTAGTTGGGTTCGTAATTTTACCCGGAGTTTTAGTTGGGTTCGTAATTTTACCCGGACTTTTTAGTTGGGTTCGTATTTTTTACCCGGACTTTTAGTTGGGTTCGTAATTTTACCCGGAGTTTTAGTTGGGTTCGTAATTTTACCCGGAGTTTTAGTTGGGTTCGTAATTTTACCCGGAGTTTTAGTTGGGTTCGTAATTTTACCCGGAGTTTTAGTTGGGTTCGTAATTTTACCCGGAGTTTTAGTTGGGTTCGTATTTTTACCCGGAGTTTTAGTTGGGTTCGTATTTTTTACCCGGACTTTTTAGTTGGGATCGTATTTTTTACCCGGACTTTTAGTTGGGTTCGTAATTTTACCCGGACTTTTTAGTTGGGTTCGTAATTTTACTCGGACTTTTTAGTTGGGTTCGTAATTTTACCCGGACTTTTTAGTTGGGTTCGTAATTTTACCCGGAGTTTTAGTTGGGTTCGTAATTTTACCCGGAGTTTTAGTTGGGTTCGTATTTTTACCCGGAGTTTTAGTTGGGTTCGTAATTTTACCCGGAGCTTTAGTTGGGTTCGTAATTTTACCCGGACTTTTTAGTTGGGTTTGTATTTTTTACCCGGACTTTTAGTTGGGTTCGTAATTTTACCCGGAATTTTAGTTGAGTTCGTAATTTTACCCGGAGTTTTAGTTGGGTTCGTAATTTTATCCGGACTTTTTAGTTGGGTTCGTAATTTTACCCGGACTTTTTAGTTGGGTTCGTATTTTTTACCCGGAGTTTTAGTTGGGTTCGTAATTTTACCCGGAGTTTTAGTTGGGTTCGTAATTTTACCCTGACTTTTTAGTTGGGTTCGTACTTTTTACCCGGACTTTTAGTTGGGTTCGTAATTTTACACGGAGTTTTAGTTGGGTTCGTAATTTTACCCGGACTTTTTAGTTGGGTTCGTATTTTTTACCCGGACTTTTAGTTGGGTTCGTAATTTTACCCGGACTTTTTAGTTGGGTTCGTAATTTTACCCGGACTTTTTAGTTGGGTTCGTAATTTTACCCGGACTTTTTAGTTGGGTTCGTAATTTTACCCGGAGTTTTAGTTGGGTTCGTAATTTTACCCGGAGTTTTAGTTGGGTTCGTAATTTTACCCGGAGTTTTAGTTGGGTTCGTAATTTTACCCGGAGTTTTAGTTGGGTTCGTATTTTTACCCGGAGTTTTAGTTGGGTTCGTATTTTTTACCCGGACTTTTTAGTTGGGATCGTATTTTTTACCCGGACTTTTAGTTGGGTTCGTAATTTTACCCGGACTTTTTAGTTGGGTTCGTAATTTTACTCGGACTTTTTAGTTGGGTTCGTAATTTTACCCGGACTTTTTAGTTGGGTTCGTAATTTTACCCGGAGTTTTAGTTGGGTTCGTAATTTTACCCGGAGTTTTAGTTGGGTTCGTATTTTTACCCGGAGTTTTAGTTGGGTTCTTAATTTTACCCGGAGCTTTAGTTGGGTTCGTAATTTTACCCGGACTTTTTAGTTGGGTTCGTATTTTTTACCCGGACTTTTAGTTGGGTTCGTAATTTTACCCGGAGTTTTAGTTGGGTTCGTAATTTTACCCGGAATTTTAGTTGAGTTCGTAATTTTACCCGGAGTTTTAGTTGGGTTCGTAATTTTACCCGGACTTTTTAGTTGGGTTCGTAATTTTACCCGGACTTTTTAGTTGGGTTCGTATTTTTTACCCGGAGTTTTAGTTGGGTTCGTAATTTTACCCGGAGTTTTAGTTGGGTTCGTAATTTTACCCTGACTTTTTAGTTGGGTTCGTATTTTTTACCCGGACTTTTAGTTGGGTTCGTAATTTTACACGGAGTTTTAGTTGGGTTCGTAATTTTACCCGGACTTTTTAGTTGGGTTCGTATTTTTTACCCGGACTTTTAGTTGGGTTCGTAATTTTACCCGGACTTTTTAGTTGGGTTCGTAATTTTACCCGGACTTTTTAGTTGGGTTCGTAATTTTACCCGGACTTTTTAGTTGGGTTCGTAATTTTACCCGGAGTTTTAGTTGGGTTCGTAATTTTACCCGGAGTTTTAGTTGGGTTCGTAATTTTACCCGGAGCTTTAGTTGGGTTCGTAATTTTACCCGGAGTTTTAGTTGGGTTCGTATTTTTACCCGGAGTTTTAGTTGGGTTCGTATTTTTTACCCGGACTTTTTAGTTGGGTTCGTATTTTTTACCCGGACTTTTAGTTGGGTTCGTAATTTTACCCGGACTTTTTAGTTGGGTTCGTAATTTTACCCGGACTTTTTAGTTGGGTTCGTAATTTTACCCGGACTTTTTAGTTGGGTTCGTAATTTTACCCGGAGTTTTAGTTGGGTTCGTAATTTTACCCGGAGTTTTAGTTGAGTTCGTAATTTTACCCGGAGTTTTAGTTGGGTTCGTAATTTTACCCGGACTTTTTAGTTGGTTTCGTAATTTTACCCGGACTTTTTAGTTGGGTTCGTATTTTTTACCCGGAGTTTTAGTTGGGTTCGTAATTTTACCCGGAGTTTTAGTTGGGTTCGTAATTTTACCCTGACTTTTTAGTTGGGTTCGTATTTTTTACCCGGACTTTTAGTTGGGTTCGTAATTTTACACGGAGTTTTAGTTGGGTTCGTAATTTTACCCGGACTTTTTAGTTGGGTTCGTATTTTTTACCCGGACTTTTAGTTGGGTTCGTAATTTTACCAGGACTTTTTAGTTGGGTTCGTAATTTTACCCGGACTTTTTAGTTGGGTTCGTAATTTTACCCGGACTTTTTAGTTGGGTTCGTAATTTTACCCGGAGTTTTGTTGGGTTCGTAATTTTACCCGGAGTTTTAGTTGGGTTCGTAATTTTACCCGGAGTTTTAGTTGGGTTCGTAATTTTACCCGGAGTTTTAGTTGGGTTCGTATTTTTACCCGGAGTTTTAGTTGGGTTCGTATTTTTTACCCGGACTTTTTAGTTGGGATCGTATTTTTTACCCGGACTTTTAGTTGGGTTCGTAATTTTACCCGGACTTTTTAGTTGGGTTCGTAATTTTACTCGGACTTTTTAGTTGGGTTCGTAATTTTACCCGGACTTTTTAGTTGGGTTCGTAATTTTACCCGGAGTTTTAGTTGGGTTCGTAATTTTACCCGGAGTTTTAGTTGGGTTCGTATTTTTACCCGGAGTTTTAGTTGGGTTCGTAATTTTACCCGGAGCTTTAGTTGGGTTCGTAATTTTACCCGGACTTTTTAGTTGGGTTCGTATTTTTTACCCGGACTTTTAGTTGGGTTCGTAATTTTACCCGGAGTTTTAGTTGGGTTCGTAATTTTACCCGGAATTTTAGTTGAGTTCGTAATTTTACCCGGAGTTTTAGTTGGGTTCGTAATTTTACCCGTACTTTTTAGTTGGGTTCGTAATTTTACCCGGACTTTTTAGTTGGGTTCGTATTTTTTACCCGGAGTTTTATTTGGGTTCGTAATTTTACCCGGAGTTTTAGTTGGGTTCGTAATTTTACCCTGACTTTTTAGTTGGGTTCGTATTTTTTACCCGGACTTTTAGTTGGGTTCGTAATTTTACACGGAGTTTTAGTTGGGTTCGTAATTTTACCCGGACTTTTTAGTTGGGTTCGTATTTTTTACCCGGACTTTTAGTTGGGTTCGTAATTTTACCCGGACTTTTTAGTTGGGTTCGTAATTTTACCCGGACTTTTTAGTTGGGTTCGTAATTTTACCCGGACTTTTTAGTTGGGTTCGTAATTTTACCCGGAGTTTTAGTTGGGTTCGTAATTTTACCCGGAGTTTTAGTTGGGTTCGTAATTTTACCCGGAGCTTTAGTTGGGTTCGTAATTTTACCCGGAGTTTTAGTTGGGTTCGTATTTTTACCCGGAGTTTTAGTTGGGTTCGTATTTTTTACCCGGACTTGTTAGTTGGGTTCGTATTTTTTACCCGGACTTTTAGTTGGGTTCGTAATTTTACCCGGACTTTTTAGTTGGGTTCGTAATTTTACCCGGACTTTTTAGTTGGGTTTGTAATTTTACCCGGACTTTTTAGTTGGGTTCGTAATTTTACCCGGAGTTTTAATTGGGTTCGTAATTTTACCCGGAGTTTTAGTTGGGTTCGTATTTTTACCCGGAGTTTTAGTTGGGTTCGTAATTTTACCCGGAGCTTTAGTTGGGTTCGTAATTTTACCCGGACTTTTTAGTTGGGTTCGTATTTTTTACCCGGACTTTTAGTTGGGTTCGTAATTTTACCCGGAGTTTTAGTTGGGTTCGTAATTTTACCCGGAGTTTTAGTTGGGTTCGTAATTTTACCCGGAGTTTTAGTTGGGTTCGTATTTTTACCCGGAGTTTTAGTTGGGTTCGTATTTTTTACCCGGACTTTTTAGTTGGGATCGTATTTTTTACCCGGACTTTTAGTTGGGTTCGTAATTTTACCCGGACTTTTTAGTTGGGTTCGTAATTTTACTCGGACTTTTTAGTTGGGTTCGTAATTTTACCCGGACTTTTTAGTTGGGTTCGTAATTTTACCCGGAGTTTTAGTTGGGTTCGTAATTTTACCCGGAGTTTTAGTTGGGTTCGTATTTTTACCCGGAGTTTTAGTTGGGTTCGTAATTTTACCCGGAGCTTTAGTTGGGTTCGTAATTTTACCCGGATTTTTTAGTTGGGTTTGTATTTTTTACCCGGACTTTTAGTTGGGTTCGTAATTTTACCCGGAATTTTAGTTGAGTTCGTAATTTTACCCGGAGTTTTAGTTGGGTTCGTAATTTTATCCGGACTTTTTAGTTGGGTTCGTAATTTTACCCGGACTTTTTAGTTGGGTTCGTATTTTTTACCCGGAGTTTTAGTTGGGTTCGTAATTTTACCCGGAGTTTTAGTTGGGTTCGTAATTTTACCCTGACTTTTTAGTTGGGTTCGTACTTTTTACCCGGACTTTTAGTTGGGTTCGTAATTTTACACGGAGTTTTAGTTGGGTTCGTAATTTTACCCGGACTTTTTAGTTGGGTTCGTATTTTTTACCCGGACTTTTAGTTGGGTTCGTAATTTTACCCGGACTTTTTAGTTGGGTTCGTAATTTTACCCGGACTTTTTAGTTGGGTTCGTAATTTTACCCGGACTTTTTAGTTGGGTTCGTAATTTTACCCGGAGTTTTAGTTGGGTTCGTAATTTTACCCGGAGTTTTAGTTGGGTTCGTAATTTTACCCGGAGCTTTAGTTGGGTTCGTAATTTTACCCGGAGTTTTAGTTGGGTTCGTATTTTTACCCGGAGTTTTAGTTGGGTTCGTATTTTTTACCCGGACTTTTTAGTTGGGTTCGTATTTTTTACCCGGACTTTTAGTTGGGTTCGTAATTTTACCCGGACTTTTTAGTTGGGTTCGTAATTTTACCCGGACTTTTTAGTTGGGTTCGTAATTTTACCCGGACTTTTTAGTTGGGTTCGTAATTTTACCCGGAGTTTTAGTTGGGTTCGTAATTTTACCCGGAGTTTTAGTTGAGTTCGTAATTTTACCCGGAGTTTTAGTTGGGTTCGTAATTTTACCCGGACTTTTTAGTTGGGTTCGTAATTTTACCCGGACTTTTTAGTTGGGTTCGTATTTTTTACCCGGAGTTTTAGTTGGGTTCGTAATTTTACCCGGAGTTTTAGTTGGGTTCGTAATTTTACCCTGACTTTTTAGTTGGGTTCGTATTTTTTACCCGGACTTTTAGTTGGGTTCGTAATTTTACACGGAGTTTTAGTTGGGTTCGTAATTTTACCCGGACTTTTTAGTTGGGTTCGTATTTTTTACCCGGACTTTTAGTTGGGTTCGTAATTTTACCCGGACTTTTTAGTTGGGTTCGTAATTTTACCCGGACTTTTTAGTTGGGTTCGTAATTTTACCCGGACTTTTTAGTTGGGTTCGTAATTTTACCCGGAGTTTTAGTTGGGTTCGTAATTTTACCCGGAGTTTTAGTTGGGTTCGTAATTTTACCCGGAGTTTTAGTTGGGTTCGTAATTTTACCCGGAGTTTTAGTTGGGTTCGTATTTTTACCCGGAGTTTTAGTTGGGTTCGTATTTTTTACCCGGACTTTTTAGTTGGGATCGTATTTTTTACCCGGACTTTTAGTTGGGTTCGTAATTTTACCCGGACTTTTTAGTTGGGTTCGTAATTTTACTCGGACTTTTTAGTTGGGTTCGTAATTTTACCCGGACTTTTTAGTTGGGTTCGTAATTTTACCCGGAGTTTTAGTTGGGTTCGTAATTTTACCCGGAGTTTTAGTTGGGTTCGTATTTTTACCCGGAGTTTTAGTTGGGTTCGTAATTTTACCCGGAGCTTTAGTTGGGTTCGTAATTTTACCCGGACTTTTTAGTTGGGTTCGTATTTTTTACCCGGACTTTTAGTTGGGTTCGTAATTTTACCCGGAGTTTTAGTTGGGTTCGTAATTTTACCCGGAATTTTAGTTGAGTTCGTAATTTTACCCGGAGTTTTAGTTGGGTTCGTAATTTTACCCGGACTTTTTAGTTGGGTTCGTAATTTTACCCGGACTTTTTAGTTGGGTTCGTATTTTTTACCCGGAGTTTTAGTTGGGTTCGTAATTTTACCCGGAGTTTTAGTTGGGTTCGTAATTTTACCCTGACTTTTTAGTTGGGTTCGTATTTTTTACCCGGACTTTTAGTTGGGTTCGTAATTTTACACGGAGTTTTAGTTGGGTTCGTAATTTTACCCGGACTTTTTAGTTGGGTTCGTATTTTTTACCCGGACTTTTAGTTGGGTTCGTAATTTTACCCGGACTTTTTAGTTGGGTTCGTAATTTTACCCGGACTTTTTAGTTGGGTTCGTAATTTTACCCGGACTTTTTAGTTGGGTTCGTAATTTTACCCGGAGTTTTAGTTGGGTTCGTAATTTTACCCGGAGTTTTAGTTGGGTTCGTAATTTTACCCGGAGCTTTAGTTGGGTTCGTAATTTTACCCGGAGTTTTAGTTGGGTTCGTATTTTTACCCGGAGTTTTGGTTGGGTTCGTATTTTTTACCCGGACTTTTTAGTTGGGTTCGTATTTTTTACCCGGACTTTTAGTTGGGTTCGTAATTTTACCCGGACTTTTTAGTTGGGTTCGTAATTTTACCCGGACTTTTTAGTTGGGTTTGTAATTTTACCCGGACTTTTTAGTTGGGTTCGTAATTTTACCCGGAGTTTTAGTTGGGTTCGTAATTTTACCCGGAGTTTTAGTTGGGTTCGTATTTTTACCCGGAGTTTTAGTTGGGTTCGTAATTTTACCCGGAGCTTTAGTTGGGTTCGTAATTTTACCCGGACTTTTTAGTTGGGTTCGTATTTTTTACCCGGACTTTTAGTTGGGTTCGTAATTTTACCCGGAGTTTTAGTTGGGTTCGTAATTTTACCCGGAGTTTTAGTTGAGTTCGTAATTTTACCAGGAGTTTTAGTTGGGTTCGTAATTTTACCCGGACTTTTTAGTTGCGTTCGTATTTTTTACCCGGACTTTTAGTTGGGTTCGTAATTTTACCCGGAGTTTTAGTTGGGTTTGTATTTTTTACCCGGAGTTTTAGTTGGGTTCGTATTTTTTACCCGGGGTTTTAGTTGGGTTCGTATTTTTACCCGGAGTTTTAGTTGTGTTGGTAATTTTACCCGGAGTTTTAGTTTGGTTCATATTTTTTACCGGACTTTTTAGTTGGGTTCGTATTTTTTACCCGGAGTTTTAGTTGGGTTCGTATTTTTTACGCGGAGTTTTAGTTGGGTTCGTATTTTTACCCGGAGTTTTAGTTGGGTTCGTATTTTTACCCGGAGTTTTAGTTGGGTTCGTATTTTTTACCCGGACTTTTTAGTTGGGTTAGTATTTTTGCCCGGAGTTTTAGTTCGGTTCGTATTTTTACCCGGAGTTTTAGTTGGGTTCGTATTTTTACCCGGAGTTTTAGTTGGGTCCGTATTTTTTACCCGGAGTTTTAGTTGGGTTCGTATTTTTACCCGGAGTTTTAGTTGGGTTCTTATTTTTACCCGGAGTTTTAGTTGGGTTCGTATTTTTTACCCGGACTTTTTAGTTGGGTTAGTATTTTTGCCCGGAGTTTTAGTTGGGTTCGTATTTTTTTACCCGGAGTTTTAGTTGGGTTCTAAATGTTACCCGGACTTTTTTGTTTGGTTCGTATTTTTTACCCGTAGTTTTAGTTGGGTTCGTAATTTTACCCGGACTTTTTAGTTGGGTTCGTAATTTTACCCGGAGTTTTAGTTGGGTTCGTATTTTTACCCGGAGTTTTAGTTGTGTTGGTAATTTTACCCGGACTTTTAGTTGGGTTCGTAATTTTACCCGGAGTTTTAGTTGGGTTCGTAATTTTACCCGGAGTTTTAGTTGAGTTCGTAATTTTACCCGGAGTTTTAGTTGGGTTCGTAATTTTACCCGGACTTTTTATTTGGGTTCGTAATTTTACCCGGACTGTTTAGTTGGGTTCGTAATATTACCCGGAGTTTTAGTTGGGTTCGTAATTTTACCCGGAGTTTTACTTGGGTTCGTAATTTTACCCGGAGTTTTAGTTGGGTTCGTAATTTTACCCGGAGTTTTAGTTGGGTTCGTAATTTTACCCGGACTTTTTAGTTGCGTTCGTATTTTTTACCCGGACTTTTAGTTGGGTTCGTAATTTAACCCGGAGTTTTAGTTGGGTTCGTATTCTTTACCCGGAGTTTTAGTTGGGTTCGTATTTTTTACCCGGAGTTTTAGTTGGGTTCGTATTTTTACCCGGAGTTTTAGTTGTGTTGGTAATTTTACCCGGAGTTTTAGCTTGGTTCATATTTTTTACCGGACTTTTTAGTTGGGTTCGTATTTTGTACCCGGAGTTTTAGTTGGGTTCGTATTTTTTACGCGGAGTTTTAGTTGGGTTCGTATTTTTACCCGGAGTTTTAGTTGGGTTCGTATTTTTACCCGGAGTTTTAGTTGGGTTCGTATTTTTTACCCGGACTTTTTAGTTGGGTTAGTATTTTTGCCCGGAGTTTTAGTTCGGTTCGTATTTTTACCCGGAGTTTTAGTTGGGTTCGTATTTTTACCCGGAGTTTTAGTTGGGTCCGTATTTTTTACCCGGAGTTTTAGTTGGGTTCGTATTTTTTACCCGGACTTTTTAGTTGGGTTAGTATTTTTGCCCGGAGTTTTAGTTGGGTTCGTATTTTTTTACCCGGAGTTTTAGTTGGGTTCTAAATGTTACCCGGACTTTTTTGTTTGGTTCGTATTTTTTACCCGTAGTTTTAGTTGGGTTCGTAATTTTACCCGGACTTTTTAGTTGGGTTCGTAATTTTACCCGGAGTTTTAGTTGGTTTCGTATTTTTACCCGGAGTTTTAGTTGTGTTGGTAATTTTACCCGGACTTTTAGTTGGGTTCGTAATTTTACCCGGAGTTTTAGTTGGGTTCGTAATTTTACCCGGAGTTTTAGTTGAGTTCGTAATTTTACCCGGAGTTTTAATTGGGTTCGTAATTTTACCCGGACTTTTTATTTGGGTTCGTAATTTTACCCGGGCTGTTTAGTTGGGTTCGTAATTTTACCCGGAGTTTTAGTTGGGTTCGTAATTTTACCCGGAGTTTTACTTGGGTTCGTAATTTTACCCGGACTTTTTAGTTGGATTCGTAATTTTACCCGGACTTTTTAGTTGGGTTCGTAATTTTACCCGGACTTTTTAGTTGGGTTCGTAATTTTACCCGGAGTTTTAGTTGGGTTCGTAATTTTACCCGGAGTTTTAGTTGGGTTCGTAATTTTACCCGGAGTTTTAGTTGGGTTCGTAATTTTACCCGGAGTTTTAGTTGGGTTCGTAATTTTACCCGGAGTTTTAGTTGGGTTCGTATTTTTACCCGGAGTTTTAGTTGGGTTCGTATTTTTTACCCGGACTTTTTAGTTGGGTTCGTATTTTTTACCCGGACTTTTAGTTGGGTTCGTAATTTTACCCGGACTTTTTAGTTGGGTTCGTAATTTTACCCGGACTTTTTAGTTGGGTTCGTAATTTTACCCGGACTTTTTAGTTGGGTTCGTAATTTTACCCGGAGTTTTAGTTGGGTTCGTAATTTTACCCGGAGTTTTAGTTGGGTTCGTATTTTTACCCGGAGTTTTAGTTGGGTTCGTATTTTTTACCCGGACTTTTTAGTTGGGTTCGTATTTTTTACCCGGACTTTTAGTTGGGTTCGTAATTTTACCCGGACTTTTTAGTTGGGTTCGTAATTTTACCCGGACTTTTTTGTTGGGTTCGTAATTTTACCCGGACTTTTTAGTTGGGTTCGTAATTTTACCCGGAGTTTTAGTTGGGTTCGTATTTTTACCCGGAGTTTTAGTTGGGTTCGTAATTTTACCCGGAGCTTTAGTTGGGTTCGTAATTTTACCCGGACTTTTTAGTTGGGTTCGTATTTTTTACCCAGACTTTTAGTTGGGTTCGTAATTTTACCCGGAGTTTTAGTTGGGTTCGTAATTTTACCCGGAGTTTTAGTTGAGTTCGTAATTTTACCCGGAGTTTTAGTTGGGTTCGTAATTTTACCCGGACTTTTTAGTTGGGTTCGTAATTTTACCCGGACTTTTTAGTTGGGTTCGTATTTTTTACCCGGAGTTTTAGTTGGGTTCGTAATTTTACCCGGAGTTTTAGTTGGGTTCGTAATTTTACCCTGACTTTTTAGTTGGGTTCGTATTTTTTACCCGGACTTTTAGTTGGGTTCGTAATTTTACACGGAGTTTTAGTTGGGTTCGTAATTTTACCCGGACTTTTTAGTTGGGTTCGTATTTTTTACCCGGACTTTTAGTTGGGTTCGTAATTTTACCCGGACTTTTTAGTTGGGTTCGTAATTTTACCCGGACTTTTTTGGTTGGGTTCGTAATTTTACCCGGACTTTTTAGTTGGGTTCGTAATTTTACCCGGAGTTTTAGTTGGATTCGTAATTTTACCCGGAGTTTTAGTTGGGTTCGTAATTTTACCCGGAGCTTTAGTTGGGTTCGTAATTTTACCCGGAGTTTTAGTTGGGTTCGTATTTTTACCCGGAGTTTTAGTTGGGTTCGTATTTTTTACCCGGACTTTTTAGTTGGGTTCGTATTTTTTACCCGGACTTTTAGTTGGGTTTGTAATTTTACCCGGACTTTTTAGTTGGGTTCGTAATTTTACCCGGACTTTTTAGTTGGGTTCGTAATTTTACCGGGAGTTTTAGTTGGGTTCGTAATTTTACCCGGAGTTTTAGTTGGGTTCGTATTTTTACCCGGAGTTTTAGTTGGGTTCGTAATTTTACCCGGAGCTTTAGTTGGGTTCGTAATTTTACCCGGACTTTTTAGTTGGGTTCGTATTTTTTACCCGGACTTTTAGTTGGGTTCGTAATTTTACCCGGAGTTTTAGTTGGGTTCGTAATTTTACCCGGAGTTTTAGTTGAGTTCGTAATTTTACCCGAAGTTTTAGTTGGGTTCGTAATTTTATCCGGACTTTTTAGTTGGGTTCGTAATTTTACCCGGACTTTTTAGTTGGGTTCGTATTTTTTACCCGGAGTTTTAGTTGGGTTCGTAATTTTACCCGGAGTTTTAGTTGGGTTCGTAATTTTACCCTGACTTTTTAGTTGGGTTCGTATTTTTTTACCCGGACTTTTAGTTGGGTTCGTAATTTTACACGGAGTTTTAGTTGGGTTCGTAATTTTACCCGGACTTTTTAGTTGGGTTCGTATTTTTTACCCGGACTTTTAGTTGGGTTCGTAATTTTACCCGGACTTTTTAGTTGGGTTCGTCATTTTACCCGGACTTTTTAGTTGGGTTCGCAATTTTACCCGGACTTTTTAGTTGGGTTCGTAATTTTACCCGGAGTTTTAGTTGGGTTCGTAATTTTACCCGGAGTTTTAGTTGGGTTCGTAATTTTACCCGGAGTTTTAGTTGGGTTCGTAATTTTACCCGGAGTTTTAGTTGGGTTCGTATTTTTACCCGGAGTTTTAGTTGGGTTCGTATTTTTTACCCGGACTTTTTAGTTGGGTTCGTATTTTTTACCCGGACTTTTAGTTGGGTTCGTAATTTTACCCGGACTTTTTAGTTGGTTCGTAATTTTACCCGGACTTTTTAGTTGGGTTCGTAATTTTTACCCGGACTTTTTAGTTGGGTTCGTAATTTTACCCGGAGTTTTAGTTGGGTTCGTAATTTTACCCGGAGTTTTAGTTGGGTTCGTATTTTTACCCGGAGTTTTAGTTTTGTTCGTAATTTTTACCCGGAGCTTTAGTTGGGTTCGTAATTTTACCCGGACTTTTTAGTTGGGTTCGTATTTTTTACCCGGACTTTTAGTTGGGTTCGTAATTTTACCCGGAGTTTTAGTTGGGTTCGTAATTTTACCCGGAGTTTTAGTTGAGTTCGTAATTTTACCCGGAGTTTTAGTTGGGTTCGTAATTTTACCCGGACTTTTTAGTTGGGTTCGTAATTTTACCCGGACTTTTTAGTTGGGTTCGTATTTTTTTACCCGGAGTTTTAGTTGGGTTCGTAATTTTACCCGGAGTTTTAGTTGGGTTCGTAATTTTACCCTGACTTCTTAGTTGGGTTCGTATTTTTTACCCGGACTTTTAGTTGGGTTCGTAATTTTACACGGAGTTTTAGTTGGGTTCGTAATTTTACCCGGACTTTTTAGTTGGGTTCGTATTTTTTACCCGGACTTTTAGTTGGGTTCGTAATTTTACCAGGACTTTTTAGTTGGGTTCGTAATTTTACCCGGACTTTCTAGTTGGTTCGTAATTTTACCCGGACTTTTTAGTTGGGTTCGTAATTTTACCCGGAGTTTTAGTTGGGTTCGTAATTTTACCCGGAGTTTTAGTTGGGTTCGTATTTTTACCCGGAGTTTTAGTTGGGTTCGTATTTTTTACCCGGACTTTTTAGTTGGGTTCGTATTTTTTACCCGGACTTTTAGTTGGGTTCGTAATTTTACCCGGACTTTTTAGTTGGGTTCGTAATTTTACCGGACTTTTTAGTTGGGTTCGTAATTTTACCCGGATTTTTTAGTTGGGTTCGTAATTTTACCCGGAGTTTTAGTTGGGTTCGTAATTTTACCCGAGTTTTTAGTTGGGTTCGTATTTTACCCGGAGTTTTAGTTGAGTTCGTAATTTTACCCGAGCTTTAGTTGGGTTCGTAATTTTACCCGGACTTTTTAGTTGGGTTCGTATTTTTTACCCGGACTTTTAGTTGGGTTCGTAATTTTACCCGGAGTTTTAGTTGGGTTCGTAATTTTACCCGGAGTTTTAGTTGAGTTCGTAATTTTACCCGGAGTTTTAGTTGGGTTCGTAATTTTTTTACCCGGACTTTTTAGTTGGGTTCGTAATTTTACCCGGACTTTTTAGTTGGGTTCGTATTTTTTACCCGGAGTTTTAGTTGGGTTCGTAATTTTACCCGGAGTTTTAGTTGGGTTCGTAATTTTACCCCGACTTTTTAGTTGGGTTCGTATTTTTTACCCGGACTTTTAGTTGGGTTCGTAATTTTACACGGAGTTTTAGTTGGGTTCGTAATTTTACCCGGACTTTTTAGTTGGGTTCGTATTTTTTACCCGGACTTTTAGTTGGGTTCGTAATTTTACCCGGACTTTTTAGTTGGGTTCGTAATTTTACCCGGACTTTTTAGTTGGGTTCGTAATTTTACCCGGACTTTTTAGTTGGGTTCGTAATTTTACCCGGAGTTTTAGTTGGGTTCGTAATTTTACCCGGAGTTTTAGTTGGGTTCGTAATTTTACCCGGAGTTTTAGTTGGGTTCGTAATTTTACCCGGAGTTTTAGTTGGGTTCGTATTTTTACCCGGAGTTTTAGTTGGGTTCGTATTTTTTACCCGGACTTTTTAGTTGGGAACGTATTTTTTACCCGGACTTTTAGTTGGGTTCGTAATTTTACCCGGACTTTTTAGTTGGGTTCGTAATTTTACTCGGACTTTTTAGTTGGGTTCGTAATTTTACCCGGAGTTTTTAGTTGGGTTCGTAATTTTACCCGGAGTTTTAGTTGGGTTCGTAATTTTACCCGGAGTTTTAGTTGGGTTCGTATTTTTACCCGGAGTTTTAGTTGGGTTCGTAATTTTACCCGGAGCTTTAGTTGGGTTCGTAATTTTACCCGGACTTTTTAGTTGGGTTCGTATTTTTTACCCGGACTTTTAGTTGGGTTCGTAATTTTACCCGGAGTTTTAGTTGGGTTCGTAATTTTACCCGGAATTTTAGTTGAGTTCGTAATTTTACCCGGAGTTTTAGTTGGGTTCGTAATTTTACCCGGACTTTTTAGTTGGGTTCGTAATTTTACCCGGACTTTTTAGTTGGGTTCGTATTTTTTACCCGGAGTTTGAGTTGGGTTCGTAATTTTACCCGGAGTTTTAGTTGAGTTCGTAATTTTACCCTGACTTTTTAGTTGGGTTCGTATTTTTTACCCGGACTTTTAGTTGGGTTCGTAATTTTACACGGAGTTTTAGTTGGGTTCGTAATTTTACCCGGACTTTTTAGTTGGGTTCGTATTTTTTACCCGGACTTTTAGTTGGGTTCGTAATTTTACCCGGACTTTTTAGTTGGGTTCGTAATTTTACCCGGACTTTTTAGTTGGGTTCGTAATTTTACCCGGACTTTTTAGTTGGGTTCGTAATTTTACCCGGAGTTTTAGTTGGGTTCGTAATTTTACCCGGAGTTTTAGTTGGGTTCGTAATTTTACCCGGAGCTTTAGTTGGGTTCGTAATTTTACCCGGAGTTTTAGTTGGGTTCGTATTTTTACCCGGAGTTTTAGTTGGGTTCGTATTTTTTACCCGGACTTTTTAGTTGGGTTCGTATTTTTTACCCGGACTTTTAGTTGGGTTCGTAATTTTACCCGGACTTTTTAGTTGGGTTCGTAATTTTACCCGGACTTTTTAGTTGGGTTCGTAATTTTACCCGGACTTTTTAGTTGGGTTCGTAATTTTACCCGGAGTTTTAGTTGGGTTCGTAATTTTACCCGGAGTTTTAGTTGAGTTCGTAATTTTACCCGGAGTTTTAGTTGGGTTCGTAATTTTACCCGGACTTTTTAGTTGGGTTCGTAATTTTACCCGGACTTTTTAGTTGGGTTCGTATTTTTTACCCGGAGTTTTAGTTGGGTTCGTAATTTTACCCGGAGTTTTAGTTGGGTTCGTAATTTTACCCTGACTTTTTAGTTGGGTTCGTATTTTTTACCCGGGCTTTTAGTTGGGTTCGTAATTTTACACGGAGTTTTAGTTGGGTTCGTAATTTTACCCGGACTTTTTAGTTGGGTTCGTATTTTTTACCCGGACTTTTAGTTGGGTTCGTAATTTTACCCGGACTTTTTAGTTGGGTTCGTAATTTTACCCGGACTTTTTAGTTGGGTTCGTAATTTTACCCGGACTTTTTAGTTGGGTTCGTAATTTTACCCGGAGTTTTAGTTGGGTTCGTAATTTTACCCGGAGTTTTAGTTGGGTTCGTAATTTTACCCGGATTTTTAGTTGGGTTCGTAATTTTACCCGGAGTTTTAGTTGGGTTCGTATTTTTACCCGGAGTTTTAGTTGGGTTCGTATTTTTTACCCGGACTTTTTAGTTGGGATCGTATTTTTTTACCCGGACTTTTAGTTGGGTTCGTAATTTTACCCGGACTTTTTAGTTGGGTTCGTAATTTTACTCGGACTTTTTAGTTGGGTTCGTAATTTTACCCGGACTTTTTAGTTGGGTTCGTAATTTTACCCGGAGTTTTAGTTGGGTTCGTAATTTTACCCGGAGTTTTAGTTGGGTTCGTATTTTTACCCGGAGTTTTAGTTGGGTTCGTAATTTTACCCGGAGCTTTAGTTGGGTTCGTAATTTTACCCGGACTTTTTAGTTGGGTTCGTATTTTTTACCCGGACTTTTAGTTGGGTTCGTAATTTTACCCGGAGTTTTAGTTGGGTTCGTAATTTTACCCGGAATTTTAGTTGAGTTCGTAATTTTACCCGGAGTTTTAGTTGGGTTCGTAATTTTACCCGGACTTTTTAGTTGGGTTCGTAATTTTACCCGGACTTTTTAGTTGGGTTCGTATTTTTTACCCGGAGTTTTAGTTGGGTTCGTAATTTTACCCGGAGTTTTAGTTGGGTTCGTAATTTTACCCTGACTTTTTAGTTGGGTTCGTATTTTTTACCCGGACTTTTAGTTGGGTTCGTAATTTTACACGGAGTTTTAGTTGGGTTCGTAATTTTACCCGGACTTTTTAGTTGGGTTCGTATTTTTTACCCGGAGTTTTAGTTGGGTTCGTAATTTTACCCGGAGTTTTAGTTGGGTTCGTAATTTTACCCTGACTTTTTAGTTGGGTTCGTATTTTTTACCCGGGCTTTTAGTTGGGTTCGTAATTTTACACGGAGTTTTAGTTGGGTTCGTAATTTTACCCGGACTTTTTAGTTGGGTTCGTATTTTTTACCCGGACTTTTAGTTGGGTTCGTAATTTTACCCGGACTTTTTAGTTGGGTTCGTAATTTTACCCGGACTTTTTAGTTGGGTTCGTAATTTTACCCGGACTTTTTAGTTGGGTTCGTAATTTTACCCGGAGTTTTAGTTGGGTTCGTAATTTTACCCGGAGTTTTAGTTGGGTTCGTAATTTTACCCGGATTTTTAGTTGGGTTCGTAATTTTAACCGGAGTTTTAGTTGGGTTCGTATTTTTACCCGGAGTTTTAGTTGGGTTCGTATTTTTTACCCGGACTTTTTAGTTGGGATCGTATTTTTTACCCGGACTTTTAGTTGGGTTCGTAATTTTACCCGGACTTTTTAGTTGGGTTCGTAATTTTACTCGGACTTTTTAGTTGGGTTCGTAATTTTACCCGGACTTTTTAGTTGGGTTCGTAATTTTACCCGGAGTTTTAGTTGGGTTCGTAATTTTACCCGGAGTTTTAGTTGAGTTCGTATTTTTACCCGGAGTTTTAGTTGGGTTCGTAATTTTACCCGGAGCTTTAGTTGGGTTCGTAATTTTACCCGGACTTTTTAGTTGGGTTCGTATTTTTTACCCGGACTTTTAGTTGGGTTCGTAATTTTACCCGGAGTTTTAGTTGGGTTCTTAATTTTACCCGGAATTTTAGTTGAGTTCGTAATTTTACCCGGAGTTTTAGTTGGGTTCGTAATTTTACCCGGACTTTTTAGTTGGGTTCGTAATTTTACCCGGACTTTTTAGTTGGGTTCGTATTTTTTACCCGGAGTTTTAGTTGGGTTCGTAATTTTACCCGGAGTTTTAGTTGGGTTCGTAATTTTACCCTGACTTTTTTGTTGGGTTCGTATTTTTTACCCGGACTTTTAGTTGGGTTCGTAATTTTACACGGAGTTTTAGTTGGGTTCGTAATTTTACCCGGACTTTTTAGTTGGGTTCGTATTTTTTACCCGGACTTTTAGTTGGGTTCGTAATTTTACCCGGACTTTTTAGTTGGGTTCGTAATTTTACCCGGACTTTTTAGTTGGGTTCGTAATTTTACCCGGACTTTTTAGTTGGGTTCGTAATTTTACCCGGAGTTTTAGTTGGGTTCGTAATTTTACCCGGAGTTTTAGTTGGGTTCGTAATTTTACCCGGAGCTTTAGTTGGGTTCGTAATTTTACCCGGAGTTTTAGTTGGGTTCGTAATTTTACCCGGACTTTTTAGTTGGGTTCGTAATTTTACCCGGACTTTTTAGTTGGGTTCGTATTTTTTACCCGGAGTTTTAGTTGGGTTCGTAATTTTACCCGGAGTTTTAGTTGGGTTCGTAATTTTACCCTGACTTTTTAGTTGGGTTCGTATTTTTTACCCGGACTTTTAGTTGGGTTCGTAATTTTACACGGAGTTTTAGTTGGGTTCGTAATTTTACCCGGACTTTTTAGTTGGGTTCGTATTTTTTACCCGGACTTTTAGTTGGGTTCGTAATTTTACCCGGACTTTTTAGTTGGGTTCGTAATTTTACCCGGACTTTTTAGTTGGGTTCGTAATTTTACCCGGACTTTTTAGTTGGGTTCGTAATTTTACCCGGAGTTTTAGTTGGGTTCGTAATTTTACCCGGAGTTTTAGTTGGGTTCGTAATTTTACCCGGAGCTTTAGTTGGGTTCGTAATTTTACCCGGAGTTTTAGTTGGGTTCGTATTTTTACCCGGAGTTTTAGTTGGGTTCGTATTTTTTACCCGGACTTTTTAGTTGGGTTCGTATTTTTTACCCGGACTTTTAGTTGGGTTCGTAATTTTACCCGGACTTTTTAGTTGGGTTCGTAATTTTACCCGGACTTTTTAGTTGGGTTCGTAATTTTACCCGGACTTTTTAGTTGGGTTCGTAATTTTACCCGGAGTTTTAGTTGGGTTCGTAATTTTACCCGGAGTTTTAGTTGAGTTCGTAATTTTACCCGGAGTTTTAGTTGGGTTCGTAATTTTACCCGGACTTTTTAGTTGGGTTCGTAATTTTACCCGGACTTTTTAGTTGGGTTCGTATTTTTTACCCGGAGTTTTAGTTGGGTTCGTAATTTTACCCGGAGTTTTAGTTGGGTTCGTAATTTTACCCTTACTTTTTAGTTGGGTTCGTATTTTTTACCCGGGCTTTTAGTTGGGTTCGTAATTTTACACGGAGTTTTAGTTGGGTTCGTAATTTTACCCGGACTTTTTAGTTGGGTTCGTATTTTTTACCCGGACTTTTAGTTGGGTTCGTAATTTTACCCGGACTTTTTAGTTGGGTTCGTAATTTTACCCGGACTTTTTAGTTGGGTTCGTAATTTTACCCGGACTTTTTAGTTGGGTTCGTAATTTTACCCGGAGTTTTAGTTGGGTTCGTAATTTTACCCGGAGTTTTAGTTGGGTTCGTAATTTTACCCGGATTTTTAGTTGGGTTCGTAATTTTACCCGGAGTTTTAGTTGGGTTCGTATTTTTACCCGGAGTTTTAGTTGGGTTCGTATTTTTTTCCCGGACTTTTTAGTTGGGATCGTATTTTTTTACCCGGACTTTTAGTTGGGTTCGTAATTTTACCCGGACTTTTTAGTTGGGTTCGTAATTTTACTCGGACTTTTTAGTTGGGTTCGTAATTTTACCCGGACTTTTTAGTTGGGTTCGTAATTTTACCCGAGTTTTAGTTGGGTTCGTAATTTTACCCGGAGTTTTAGTTGGGTTCGTATTTTTACCCGGAGTTTTAGTTGGGTTCGTAATTTTACCCGGAGCTTTAGTTGGGTTCGTAATTTTACCCGGACTTTTTAGTTGGGTTCGTATTTTTTACCCGGACTTTTAGTTGGGTTCGTAATTTTACCCGGAGTTTTAGTTGGGTTCGTAATTTTACCCGGAATTTTAGTTGAGTTCGTAATTTTACCCGGAGTTTTAGTTGGGTTCGTAATTTTACCCGGACTTTTTAGTTGGGTTCGTAATTTTACCCGGACTTTTTAGTTGGGTTCGTATTTTTTACCCGGAGTTTTAGTTGGGTTCGTAATTTTACCCGGAGTTTTAGTTGGGTTCGTAATTTTACCCTGACTTTTTAGTTGGGTTCGTATTTTTTACCCGGACTTTTAGTTGGGTTCGTAATTTTACACGGAGTTTTAGTTGGGTTCGTAATTTTACCCGGACTTTTTAGTTGGGTTCGTATTTTTTACCCGGAGTTTTAGTTGGGTTCGTAATTTTACCCGGAGTTTTAGTTGGGTTCGTAATTTTACCCTGACTTTTTAGTTGGGTTCGTATTTTTTACCCGGGCTTTTAGTTGGGTTCGTAATTTTACACGGAGTTTTAGTTGGGTTCGTAATTTTACCCGGACTTTTTAGTTGGGTTCGTATTTTTTACCCGGACTTTTAGTTGGGTTCGTAATTTTACCCGGACTTTTTAGTTGGGTTCGTAATTTTACCCGGACTTTTTAGTTGGGTTCGTAATTTTACCCGGACTTTTTAGTTGGGTTCGTAATTTTACCCGGAGTTTTAGTTGGGTTCGTAATTTTACCCGGAGTTTTAGTTGGGTTCGTAATTTTACCCGGATTTTTAGTTGGGTTCGTAATTTTACCCGGAGTTTTAGTTGGGTTCGTATTTTTACCCGGAGTTTTAGTTGGGTTCGTATTTTTTACCCGGACTTTTTAGTTGGGATCGTATTTTTTACCCGGACTTTTAGTTGGGTTCGTAATTTTACCCGGACTTTTTAGTTGGGTTCGTAATTTTACTCGGACTTTTTAGTTGGGTTCGTAATTTTACCCGGACTTTTTAGTTGGGTTCGTAATTTTACCCGGAGTTTTAGTTGGGTTCGTAATTTTACCCGGAGTTTTAGTTGGGTTCGTATTTTTACCCGGAGTTTTAGTTGGGTTCGTAATTTTACCCGGAGCTTTAGTTGGGTTCGTAATTTTACCCGGACTTTTTAGTTGGGTTCGTATTTTTTACCCGGACTTTTAGTTGGGTTCGTAATTTTACCCGGAGTTTTAGTTGGGTTCTTAATTTTACCCGGAATTTTAGTTGAGTTCGTAATTTTACCCGGAGTTTTAGTTGGGTTCGTAATTTTACCCGGACTTTTTAGTTGGGTTCGTAATTTTACCCGGACTTTTTAGTTGGGTTCGTATTTTTTACCCGGAGTTTTAGTTGGGTTCGTAATTTTACCCGGAGTTTTAGTTGGGTTCGTAATTTTACCCTGACTTTTTAGTTGGGTTCGTATTTTTTACCCGGACTTTTAGTTGGGTTCGTAATTTTACACGGAGTTTTAGTTGGGTTCGTAATTTTACCCGGACTTTTTAGTTGGGTTCGTATTTTTTACCCGGACTTTTAGTTGGGTTCGTAATTTTACCCGGACTTTTTAGTTGGGTTCGTAATTTTACCCGGACTTTTTAGTTGGGTTCGTAATTTTACCCGGACTTTTTAGTTGGGTTCGTAATTTTACCCGGAGTTTTAGTTGGGTTCGTAATTTTACCCGGAGTTTTAGTTGGGTTCGTAATTTTACCCGGAGCTTTAGTTGGGTTCGTAATTTTACCCGGAGTTTTAGTTGGGTTCGTATTTTTACCCGGAGTTTTAGTTGGGTTCGTATTTTTTACCCGGACTTTTTAGTTGGGTTCGTATTTTTTACCCGGACTTTTAGTTGGGTTCGTAATTTTACCCGGACTTTTTAGTTGGGTTCGTAATTTGACCCGGACTTTTTAGTTGGGTTTGTAATTTTACCCGGACTTTTTAGTTGGGTTCGTAATTTTACCCGGAGTTTTAGTTGGGTTCGTAATTTTACCCGGAGTTTTAGTTGGGTTCGTATTTTTACCCGGAGTTTTAGTTGGGTTCGTAATTTTACCCGGAGCTTTAGTTGGGTTCGTAATTTTACCCGGACTTTTTAGTTGGGTTCGTATTTTTTACCCGGACTTTTAGTTGGGTTCGTAATTTTACCCGGAGTTTTAGTTGGGTTCGTAATTTTACCCGGAGTTTTAGTTGAGTTCGTAATTTTACCCGGAGTTTTAGTTGGGTTCGTAATTTTACCCGGACTTTTTAGTTGCGTTCGTATTTTTTACCCGGACTTTTAGTTGGGTTCGTAATTTTACCCGGAGTTTTAGTTGGGTTCGTATTTTTTACCCGGAGTTTTAGTTGGGTTCGTATTTTTTACCCGGAGTTTTAGTTGGGTTCGTATTTTTACCCGGAGTTTTAGTTGTGTTGGTAATTTTACCCGGAGTTTTAGTTTGGTTCATATTTTTTACCGGACTTTTTAGTTGGGTTCGTATTTTTTACCCGGAGTTTTAGTTGGGTTCGTATTTTTTACGCGGAGTTTTAGTTGGGTTCGTATTTTTACCCGGCGTTTTAGTTGGGTTCGTATTTTTACCCGGAGTTTTAGTTGGGTTCGTATTTTTTACCCGGACTTTTTAGTTGGGTTAGTATTTTTGCCCGGAGTTTTAGTTCGGTTCGTATTTTTACCCGGAGTTTTAGTTGGGTCCGTATTTTTTACCCGGAGTTTTAGTTGGGTTCGTATTTTTACCCGGAGTTTTAGTTGGGTTCTTATTTTTACCCGGAGTTTTAGTTGGGTTCGTATTTTTTACCCGGACTTTTTAGTTGGGTTAGTATTTTTGCCCGGAGTTTTAGTTGGGTTCGTATTTTTTTACCCGGAGTTTTAGTTGGGTTCTAAATGTTACCCGGACTTTTTTGTTTGGTTCGTATTTTTTACCCGTAGTTTTAGTTGGGTTCGTAATTTTACCCGGACTTTTTAGTTGGGTTCGTAATTTTACCCGGAGTTTTAGTTGGGTTCGTATTTTTACCCGGAGTTTTAGTTGTGTTGGTAATTTTACCCGGACTTTTAGTTGGGTTCGTAATTTTACCCGGAGTTTTAGTTGGGTTCGTAATTTTACCCGGAGTTTTAGTTGAGTTCGTAATTTTACCCGGAGTTTTAGTTGGGTTCGTAATTTTACCCGGACTTTTTATTTGGGTTCGTAATTTTACCCGGACTGTTTAGTTGGGTTCGTAATTTTACCCGGAGTTTTACTTGGGTTCGTAATTTTACCCGGAGTTTTAGTTGGGTTCGTAATTTTACCCGGAGTTTTAGTTGGGTTCGTAATTTTACCCGGACTTTTTAGTTGCGTTCGTATTTTTTACCCGGACTTTTAGTTGGGTTCGTAATTTTACCCGGAGTTTTAGTTGGGTTCGTATTCTTTACCCGGAGTTTTAGTTGGGTTCGTATTTTTTACCCGGAGTTTTAGTTGGGTTCGTATTTTTACCCGGAGTTTTAGTTGTGTTGGTAATTTTACCCGGAGTTTTAGCTTGGTTCATATTTTTTACCGGACTTTTTAGTTGGGTTCGTATTTTGTACCCGGAGTTTTAGTTGGGTTCGTATTTTTTACGCGGAGTTTTAGTTGGGTTCGTATTTTTACCCGGAGTTTTAGTTGGGTTCGTATTTTTACCCGGAGTTTTAGTTGGGTTCGTATTTTTTACCCGGACTTTTTAGTTGGGTTAGTATTTTTGCCCGGAGTTTTAGTTCGGTTCGTATTTTTACCCGGAGTTTTAGTTGGGTTTGTAATTTTACCCGGACTTTTTAGTTGGGTTCGTAATTTTACCCGGAGTTTTAGTTGGGTTCGTAATTTTACCCGGAGTTTTAGTTGGGTTCGTATTTTTACCCGGAGTTTTAGTTGGGTTCGTAATTTTACCCGGAGCTTTAGTTGGGTTCGTAATTTTACCCGGACTTTTTAGTTGGGTTCGTATTTTTTACCCGGACTTTTAGTTGGGTTCGTAATTTTACCCGGAGTTTTAGTTGGGTTCGTAATTTTACCCGGAGTTTTAGTTGAGTTCGTAATTTTACCCGGAGTTTTAGTTGGGTTCGTAATTTTACGCGGACTTTTTAGTTGCGTTCGTAGTTTTTACCCGGACTTTTAGTTGGGTTCGTAATTTTACCCGGAGTTTTAGTTGGGTTCGTATTTTTTACCCGGAGTTTTAGTTGGGTTCGTATTTTTTACCCGGAGTTTTAGTTGGGTTCGTATTTTTACCCGGAGTTTTAGTTGTGTTGGTAATTTTACCCGGAGTTTTAGTTTGGTTCATATTTTTTACCGGACTTTTTAGTTGGGTTCGTAATTTTACCCGGAGCTTTAGTTGGGTTCGTAATTTTACCCGGACTTTTTAGTTGGGTTCGTATTTTTTACCCGGACTTTTAGTTGGGTTCGTAATTTTACCCGGAGTTTTAGTTGGGTTCGTAATTTTACCCGGAGTTTTAGTTGAGTTCGTAATTTTACCCGGAGTTTTAGTTGGGTTCGTATTTTTTACCCGGAGTTTTAGTTGGGTTCGTATTTTTTACGCGGAGTTTTAGTTGGGTTCGTATTTTTACCCGGAGTTTTAGTTGGGTTCGTATTTTTACCCGGAGTTTTAGTTGGGTTCGTATTTTTTACCCGGACTTTTTAGTTGGGTTAGTATTTTTGCCCGGAGTTTTAGTTCGGTTCGTATTTTTACCCGGAGTTTTAGTTGGGTTCGTATTTTTACCCGGAGTTTTAGTTGGGTCCGTATTTTTTACCCGGAGTTTTAGTTGGGTTCGTATTTTTACCCGGAGTTTTAGTTGGGTTCTTATTTTTACCCGGAGTTTTAGTTGGGTTCGTATTTTTTACCCGGACTTTTTAGTTGGGTTAGTATTTTTGCCCGGAGTTTTAGTTGGGTTCGTATTTTTTTACCCGGAGTTTTAGTTGGGTTCTAAATGTTACCCGGACTTTTTTGTTTGGTTCGTATTTTTTACCCGTAGTTTTAGTTGGGTTCGTAATTTTACCCGGACTTTTTAGTTGGGTTCATAATTTTACCCGGAGTTTTAGTTGGGTTCGTATTTTTACCCGGAGTTTTAGTTGTGTTGGTAATTTTACCCGGACTTTTAGTTGGGTTCGTAATTTTACCCGGAGTTTTAGTTGGGTTCGTAATTTTACCCGGAGTTTTAGTTGAGTTCGTAATTTTACCCGGAGTTTTAGTTGGGTTCGTAATTTTACCCGGACTTTTTATTTGGGTTCGTAATTTTACCCGGACTGTTTAGTTGGGTTCGTAATTTTACCCGGAGTTTTAGTTGGGTTCGTAATTTTACCCGGAGTTTTACTTGGATTCGTAATTTTACCCGGAGTTTTAGTTGGGTTCGTAATTTTACCCGGAGTTTTAGTTGGGTTCGTAATTTTACCCGGACTTTTTAGTTGCGTTCGTATTCTTTACCCGGACTTTTAGTTGGGTTCGTAATTTTACCCGGAGTTTTAGTTGGGTTCGTATTCTTTACCCGGAGTTTTAGTTGGGTTCGTATTTTTTACCCGGAGTTTTAGTTGGGTTCGTATTTTTACCCGGAGTTTTAGTTGTGTTGGTAATTTTACCCGGAGTTTTAGCTTGGTTCATATTTTTTACCGGACTTTTTAGTTGGGTTCGTATTTTGTACCCGGAGTTTTAGTTGGGTTCGTATTTTTTACGCGGAGTTTTAGTTGGGTTCGTATTTTTACCCGGAGTTTTAGTTGGGTTCGTATTTTTACCCGGAGTTTTAGTTGGGTTCGTATTTTTTACCCGGACTTTTTAGTTGGGTTAGTATTTTTGCCCGGAGTTTTAGTTCGGTTCGTATTTTTACCCGGAGTTTTAGTTGGGTCCGTATTTTTTACCCGGAGTTTTAGTTGGGTTCGTATTTTTACCCGGAGTTTTAGTTGGGTTCGTATTTTTACCCGGAGTTTTAGTTGGGTTCGTATTTTTTACCCGGACTTTTTAGTTGGGTTAGTATTTTTGCCCGGAGTTTTAGTTGGGTTCGTATTTTTTTACCCGGAGTTTTAGTTGGGTTCTAAATGTTACCCGGACTTTTTTGTTTGGTTCGTATTTTTTACCCGTAGTTTTAGTTGGGTTCGTAATTTTACCCGGACTTTTTAGTTGGGTTCGTAATTTTACCCGGAGTTTTAGTTGGTTTCGTATTTTTACCCGGAGTTTTAGTTGTGTTGGTAATTTTACTCGGACTTTTAGTTGGGTTCGTAATTTTACCCGGAGTTTTAGTTGGGTTCGTAATTTTACCCGGAGTTTTAGTTGAGTTCGTAATTTTACCCGGAGTTTTAATTGGGTTCGTAATTTTACCCGGACTTTTTATTTGGGTTCGTAATTTTACCCGGGCTGTTTAGTTGGGTTCGTAATTTTACCCGGAGTTTTAGTTGGGTTCGTAATTTTACCCGGAGTTTTACTTGGGTTCGTAATTTTACCCGGACTTTTTAGTTGGGTTCGTAATTTTACCCGGACTTTTTAGTTGGGTTCGTAATTTTACCCGGACTTTTTAGTTGGGTTCGTAATTTTACCCGGAGTTTTAGTTGGGTTCGTAATTTTACCCGGAGTTTTAGTTGGGTTCGTAATTTTACCCGGAGTTTTAGTTGGGTTCGTAATTTTACCCGGAGCTTTAGTTGGGTTCGTAATTTTACCCGGAGTTTTAGTTGGGTTCGTATTTTTACCCGGAGTTTTAGTTGGGTTCGTATTTTTTACCCGGACTTTTTAGTTGGGTTCGTATTTTTTACCCGGACTTTTAGTTGGGTTCGTAATTTTACCCGGACTTTTTAGTTGGGTTCGTAATTTTACCCGGACTTTTTAGTTGGGTTCGTAATTTTACCCGGACTTTTTAGTTGGGTTCGTAATTTTACCCGGAGTTTTAGTTGGGTTCGTAATTTTACCCGGAGTTTTAGTTGGGTTCGTATTTTTACCCGGAGTTTTAGTTGGGTTCGTAATTTTACCCGGAGCTTTAGTTGGGTTCGTAATTTTACCCGGACTTTTTAGTTGGGTTCGTATTTTTTACCCGGACTTTTAGTTGGGTTCGTAATTTTACCCGGAGTTTTAGTTGGGTTCGTAATTTTACCCGGAGTTTTAGTTGAGTTCGTAATTTTACCCGGAGTTTTAGTTGGGTTCGTAATTTTACCCGGACTTTTTAGTTGCGTTCGTATTTTTTACCCGGACTTTTAGTTGGGTTCGTAATTTTACCCGGAGTTTTAGTTGGGTTCGTATTTTTTACCCGGAGTTTTAGTTGGGTTCGTATTTTTTACCCGGAGTTTTAGTTGGGTTCGTATTTTTACCCCGAGTTTTAGTTGTGTTGGTAATTTTACCCGGAGTTTTAGTTTGGTTCATATTTTTTACCGGACTTTTTAGTTGGGTTCGTATTTTTTACCCGGAGTTTTAGTTGGGTTCGTATTTTTTACGCGGAGTTTTAGTTGGGTTCGTATTTTTACCCGGAGTTTTAGTTGGGTTCGTATTTTTACCCGGAGTTTTAGTTGGGTTCGTATTTTTTACCCGGACTTTTTAGTTGCGTTCGTAGTTTTTACCCGGACTTTTAGTTGGGTTCGTAATTTTACCCGGAGTTTTAGTTGGGTTCGTATTTTTTACCCGGAGTTTTAGTTGGGTTCGTATTTTTTACCCGGAGTTTTAGTTGGGTTCGTATTTTTACCCGGAGTTTTAGTTGTGTTGGTAATTTTACCCGGAGTTTTAGTTTGGTTCATATTTTTTACCGGACTTTTTAGTTGGGTTCGTAATTTTACCCGGAGCTTTAGTTGGGTTCGTAATTTTACCCGGACTTTTTAGTTGGGTTCGTATTTTTTACCCGGACTTTTAGTTGGGTTCGTAATTTTACCCGGAGTTTTAGTTGGGTTCGTAATTTTACCCGGAGTTTTAGTTGAGTTCGTAATTTTACCCGGAGTTTTAGTTGGGTTCGTATTTTTTACCCGGAGTTTTAGTTGGGTTCGTATTTTTTACGCGGAGTTTTAGTTGGGCTCGTATTTTTACCCGGAGTTTTAGTTGGGTTCGTATTTTTACCCGGAGTTTTAGTTGGGTTCGTATTTTTTACCCGGACTTTTTAGTTGGGTTAGTATTTTTGCCCGGAGTTTTAGTTCGGTTCGTATTTTTACCCGGAGTTTTAGTTGGGTTCGTATTTTTACCCGGAGTTTTAGTTGGGTCCGTATTTTTTACCCGGAGTTTTAGTTGGGTTCGTATTTTTACCCGGAGTTTTAGTTGGGTTCTTATTTTTACCCGGAGTTTTAGTTGGGTTCGTATTTTTTACCCGGACTTTTTAGTTGGGTTAGTATTTTTGCCCGGAGTTTTAGTTGGGTTCGTATTTTTTTACCCGGAGTTTTAGTTGGGTTCTAAATGTTACCCGGACTTTTTTGTTTGGTTCGTATTTTTTACCCGTAGTTTTAGTTGGGTTCGTAATTTTACCCGGACTTTTTAGTTGGGTTCGTAATTTTACCCGGAGTTTTAGTTGGGTTCGTATTTTTACCCGGAGTTTTAGTTGTGTTGGTAATTTTACCCGGACTTTTAGTTGGGTTCGTAATTTTACCCGGAGTTTTAGTTGGGTTCGTAATTTTACCCGGAGTTTTAGTTGAGTTCGTAATTTTACCCGGAGTTTTAGTTGGGTTCGTAATTTTACCCGGACTTTTTATTTGGGTTCGTAATTTTACCCGGACTGTTTAGTTGGGTTCGTAATTTTACCCGGAGTTTTAGTTGGGTTCGTAATTTTACCCGGAGTTTTACTTGGATTCGTAATTTTACCCGGAGTTTTAGTTGGGTTCGTAATTTTACCCGGAGTTTTAGTTGGGTTCGTAATTTTACCCGGACTTTTTAGTTGCGTTCGTATTTTTTACCCGGACTTTTAGTTGGGTTCGTAATTTTACCCGGAGTTTTAGTTGGGTTCGTATTCTTTACCCGGAGTTTTAGTTGGGTTCGTATTTTTTACCCGGAGTTTTAGTTGGGTTCGTATTTTTACCCGGAGTTTTAGTTGTGTTGGTAATTTTACCCGGAGTTTTAGCTTGGTTCATATTTTTTACCGGACTTTTTAGTTGGGTTCGTATTTTGTACCCGGAGTTTTAGTTGGGTTCGTATTTTTTACGCGGAGTTTTAGTTGGGTTCGTATTTTTACCCGGAGTTTTAGTTGGGTTCGTATTTTTACCCGGAGTTTTAGTTGGGTTCGTATTTTTTACCCGGACTTTTTAGTTGGGTTAGTATTTTTGCCCGGAGTTTTAGTTCGGTTCGTATTTTTACCCGGAGTTTTAGTTGGGTTCGTATTTTTACCCGGAGTTTTAGTTGGGTCCGTATTTTTTACCCGGAGTTTTAGTTGGGTTCGTATTTTTACCCGGAGTTTTAGTTGGGTTCGTATTTTTACCCGGAGTTTTAGTTGGGTTCGTATTTTTTACCCGGACTTTTTAGTTGGGTTAGTATTTTTGCCCGGAGTTTTAGTTGGGTTCGTATTTTTTTACCCGGAGTTTTAGTTGGGTTCTAAATGTTACCCGGACTTTTTTGTTTGGTTCGTATTTTTTACCCGTAGTTTTAGTTGGGTTCGTAATTTTACCCGGACTTTTTAGTTGGGTTCGTAATTTTACCCGGAGTTTTAGTTGGTTTCGTATTTTTACCCGGAGTTTTAGTTGTGTTGGTAATTTTACTCGGACTTTTAGTTGGGTTCGTAATTTTACCCGGAGTTTTAGTTGGGTTCGTAATTTTACCCGGAGTTTTAGTTGAGTTCGTAATTTTACCCGGAGTTTTAATTGGGTTCGTAATTTTACCCGGACTTTTTATTTGGGTTCGTAATTTTACCCGGGCTGTTTAGTTGGGTTCGTAATTTTACCCGGAGTTTTAGTTGGGTTCGTAATTTTACCCGGAGTTTTACTTGGGTTCGTAATTTTACCCGGACTTTTTAGTTGGGTTCGTAATTTTACCCGGACTTTTTAGTTGGGTTCGTAATTTTACCCGGACTTTTTAGTTGGGTTCGTAATTTTACCCGGAGTTTTAGTTGGGTTCGTAATTTTACCCGGAGTTTTAGTTGGGTTCGTAATTTTACCCGGAGTTTTAGTTGGGTTCGTAATTTTACCCGGAGCTTTAGTTGGGTTCGTAATTTTACCCGGAGTTTTAGTTGGGTTCGTATTTTTACCCGGAGTTTTAGTTGGGTTCGTATTTTTTACCCGGACTTTTTAGTTGGGTTCGTATTTTTTACCCGGACTTTTAGTTGGGTTCGTAATTTTACCCGGACTTTTTAGTTGGGTTCGTAATTTTACCCGGACTTTTTAGTTGGGTTCGTAATTTTACCCGGACTTTTTAGTTGGGTTCGTAATTTTACCCGGAGTTTTAGTTGGGTTCGTAATTTTACCCGGAGTTTTAGTTGGGTTCGTATTTTTACCCGGAGTTTTAGTTGGGTTCGTAATTTTACCCGGAGCTTTAGTTGGGTTCGTAATTTTACCCGGACTTTTTAGTTGGGTTCGTATTTTTTACCCGGACTTTTAGTTGGGTTCGTAATTTTACCCGGAGTTTTAGTTGGGTTCGTAATTTTACCCGGAGTTTTAGTTGAGTTCGTAATTTTACCCGGAGTTTTAGTTGGGTTCGTAATTTTACCCGGACTTTTTAGTTGCGTTCGTATTTTTTACCCGGACTTTTAGTTGGGTTCGTAATTTTACCCGGAGTTTTAGTTGGGTTCGTATTTTTTACCCGGAGTTTTAGTTGGGTTCGTATTTTTTACCCGGAGTTTTAGTTGGGTTCGTATTTTTACCCGGAGTTTTAGTTGTGTTGGTAATTTTACCCGGAGTTTTAGTTTGGTTCATATTTTTTACCGGACTTTTTAGTTGGGTTCGTATTTTTTACCCGGAGTTTTAGTTGGGTTCGTATTTTTTACGCGGAGTTTTAGTTGGGTTCGTATTTTTACCCGGAGTTTTAGTTGGGTTCGTATTTTTTACCCGGACTTTTTAGTTGGGTTAGTATTTTTGCCCGGAGTTTTAGTTCGGTTCGTATTTTTACCCGGAGTTTTAGTTGGGTTCGTATTTTTACCCGGAGTTTTAGTTGGGTCCGTATTTTTTACCCGGAGTTTTACTTGGGTTCGTATTTTTACCCGGAGTTTTAGTTGGGTTCTTATTTTTACCCGGAGTTTTAGTTGGGTTCGTATTTTTTACCCGGACTTTTTAGTTGGGTTAGTATTTTTGCCCGGAGTTTTAGTTGGGTTCGTATTTTTTTACCCGGAGTTTTAGTTGGGTTCTAAATGTTACCCGGACTTTTTTGTTTGGTTCGTATTTTTTACCCGTAGTTTTAGTTGGGTTCGTAATTTTACCCGGACTTTTTAGTTGGGTTCGTAATTTTACCCGGAGTTTTAGTTGGGTTCGTATTTTTACCCGGAGTTTTAGTTGTGTTGGTAATTTTACCCGGACTTTTAGTTGGGTTCGTAATTTTACCCGGAGTTTTAGTTGGGTTCGTAATTTTACCCGGAGTTTTAGTTGAGTTCGTAATTTTACCCGGAGTTTTAGTTGGGTTCGTAATTTTACCGGGACTTTTTATTTGGGTTCGTAATTTTACCCGGACTGTTTAGTTGGGTTCGTAATTTTACCCGGAGTTTTAGTTGGGTTCGTAATTTTACCCGGAGTTTTACTTGGGTTCGTAATTTTACCCGGAGTTTTAGTTGGGTTCGTAATTTTACCCGGAGTTTTAGTTGGGTTCGTAATTTTACCCGGACTTTTTAGTTGCGTTCGTATTTTTTACCCGGACTTTTAGTTGGGTTCGTAATTTTACCCGGAGTTTTAGTTTGGTTCGTATTCTTTACCCGGAGTTTTAGTTGGGTTCGTATTTTTTACCCGGAGTTTTAGTTGGGTTCGTAATTTTACCCGGACTTTTTAGTTGGGTTCGTATTTTTTACCCGGAGTTTTAGTTGGGTTTGTAATTTTACCCGGAGTTTTAGTTGGGTTCGTAATTTTACCCTGACTTTTTAGTTGGGTTCGTATTTTTTACCCGGACTTTTAGTTGGGTTCGTAATTTTACACGGAGTTTTAGTTGGGTTCGTAATTTTACCCGGACTTTTTAGTTGGGTTCGTATTTTTTACCCGGACTTTTAGTTGGGTTCGTAATTTTACCCGGACTTTTTAGTTGGGTTCGTAATTTTACCCGGACTTTTTAGTTGGGTTCGTAATTTTACCCGGACTTTTTAGTTGGGTTCGTAATTTTACCCGGAGTTTTAGTTGGGTTCGTAATTTTACCCGGAGTTTTAGTTGGGTTCGTAATTTTACCCGGAGTTTTAGTTGGGTTCGTAATTTTACCCGGAGTTTTAGTTGGGTTCGTATTTTTACCCGGAGTTTTAGTTGGGTTCGTATTTTTTACCCGGACTTTTTAGTTGGGTTCGTATTTTTTACCCGGACTTTTAGTTGGGTTCGTAATTTTACCCGGACTTTTTAGTTGGGTTCGTAATTTTACCCGGACTTTTTAGTTGGGTTCGTAATTTTACCCGGACTTTTTAGTTGGGTTCGTAATTTTACCCGGAGTTTTAGTTGGGTTCGTAATTTTACCCGGAGTTTTAGTTGGGTTCGTATTTTTACCCGGACTTTTTAGTTGGGTTAGTATTTTTGCCCGGAGTTTTAGTTCGGTTCGTATTTTTACCCGGAGTTTTAGTTGGGTTCGTATTTTTACCCGGAGTTTTAGTTGGGTCCGTATTTTTTACCCGGAGTTTTAGTTGGGTTCGTATTTTTACCCGGAGTTTTAGTTGGGTTCGTATTTTTACCCGGAGTTTTAGTTGGGTTCGTATTTTTTACCCGGACTTTTTAGTTGGGTTAGTATTTTTGCCCGGAGTTTTAGTTGGGTTCGTATTTTTTTACCCGGAGTTTTAGTTGGGTTCTAAATGTTACCCGGACTTTTTTGTTTGGTTCGTATTTTTTACCCGTAGTTTTAGTTGGGTTCGTAATTTTACCCGGACTTTTTAGTTGGGTTCGTAATTTTACCCGGAGTTTTAGTTGGGTTCGTATTTTTACCCGGAGTTTTAGTTGTGTTGGTAATTTTACCCGGACTTTTAGTTGGGTTCGTAATTTTACCCGGAGTTTTAGTTGGGTTCGTAATTTTACCCGGAGTTTTAGTTGAGTTCGTAATTTTACCCGGACTTTTAATTGGGTTCGTAATTTTACCCGGACTTTTTATTTGGGTTCGCAATTTTACCCGGGCTGTTTAGTTGGGTTCGTAATTTTACCCGGAGTTTTAGTTGGGTTCGTAATTTTACCCGGAGTTTTACTTGGGTTCGTAATTTTACCCGGACTTTTTAGTTGGGTTCGTAATTTTACCCGGACTTTTTAGTTGGGTTCGTAATTTTACCCGGACTTTTTAGTTGGGTTCATAATTTTACCCGGAGTTTTAGTTGGGTTCGTAATTTTACCCGGAGTTTTAGTTGGGTTCGTAATTTTACCCGGAGTTTTAGTTGGGTTCGTAATTTTACCCGGAGTTTTAGTTGGGTTCGTATTTTTACCCGGAGTTTTAGTTGGGTTCGTATTTTTTACCCGGACTTTTTAGTTGGGTTCGTATTTTTTACCCGGACTTTTAGTTGGGTTCGTAATTTTACCCGGACTTTTTAGTTGGGTTCGTAATTTTACCCGGACTTTTTAGTTGGGTTCGTAATTTTACCCGGACTTTTTAGTTGGGTTCGTAATTTCACCCGGAGTTTTAGTTGGGTTCGTAATTTTACCCGGAGTTTTAGTTGGGTTCGTATTTTTACCCGGAGTTTTAGTTGGGTTCGTAATTTTACCCGGAGCTTTAGTTGGGTTCGTAATTTTACCCGGACTTTTTAGTTGGGTTCGTATTTTTTACCCGGACTTTTAGTTGGGTTCGTAATTTTACCCGGAGTTTTAGTTGGGTTCGTAATTTTACCCGGAGTTTTAGTTGAGTTCGTAATTTTACCCGGAGTTTTAGTTGGGTTCGTAATTTTACCCGGACTTTTTAGTTGGGTTCGTAATTTTACCCGGACTTTTTAGTTGGGTTCGTATTTTTTACCCGGAGTTTTAGTTGGGTTCGTAATTTTACCCGGAGTTTTAGTTGGGTTCGTAATTTTACCCTGACTTTTTAGTTGGGTTCGTATTTTTTACCCGGACTTTTAGTTGGGTTCGTAATTTTACACGGAGTTTTAGTTGGGTTCGTAATTTTACCCGGACTTTTTAGTTGGGTTCGTATTTTTTACCCGGACTTTTAGTTGGGTTCGTAATTTTACCCGGACTTTTTAGTTATGTTCGTAATTTTACCCGGACTTTTTAGTTGGGTTCGTAATTTTACCCGGACTTTTTAGTTGGGTTCGTAATTTTACCCGGAGTTTTAGTTGGGTTCGTAATTTTACCCGGAGTTTTAGTTGGGTTCGTAATTTTACCCGGAGTTTTAGTTGGGTTCGTAATTTTACCCGGAGTTTTAGTTGGGTTCGTATTTTTACCCGGAGTTTTAGTTGGGTTCGTATTTTTTACCCGGACTTTTTAGTTGGGTTCGTATTTTTTACCCGGACTTTTAGTTGGGTTCGTAATTTTACCCGGACTTTTTAGTTGGGTTCGTAATTTTACCCGGACTTTTTAGTTGGGTTCGTAATTTTACCCGGACTTTTTAGTTGGGTTTTTAATTTTACCCGGAGTTTTAGTTGGGTTCGTAATTTTACCCGGAGTTTTAGTTGGGTTCGTATTTTTACCCGGAGTTTTAGCTGGGTTCGTAATTTTACCCGGAGCTTTAGTTGGGTTCGTAATTTTACCCGGACTTTTTAGTTGGGTTCGTATTTTTTACCCGGACTTTTAGTTGGGTTCGTAATTTTATCCGGAGTTTTAGTTGGGTTCGTAATTTTACCCGGAGTTTTAGTTGAGTTCGTAATTTTACCCGGAGTTTTAGTTGGGTTCGTAATTTTACCCGGACTTTTTAGTTGGGTTCGTAATTTTACCCGGACTTTTTAGTTGGGTTCGTATTTTTTACCCGGAGTTTTAGTTGGGTTCGTAATTTTACCCGGAGTTTTAGTTGGGTTCGTAATTTTACCCTGACTTTTTAGTTGGGTTCGTATTTTTTACCCGGACTTTTAGTTGGGTTCGTAATTTTACACGGAGTTTTAGTTGGGTTCGTAATTTTACCCGGACTTTTTAGTTGGGTTCGTATTTTTTACCCGGACTTTTAGTTGGGTTCGTAATTTTACCCGGACTTTTTAGTTGGGTTCGTAATTTTACCCGGACTTTTTAGTTGGGTTCGTAATTTTACCCGGACTTTTTAGTTGGGTTCGTAATTTTACCCGGAGTTTTAGTTGGGTTCGTAATTTTACCCGGAGTTTTAGTTGGGTTCGTAATTTTACCCGGAGTTTTAGTTGGGTTCGTAATTTTACCCGGAGTTTTAGTTGGGTTCGTATTTTTACCCGGAGTTTTAGTTGGGTTCGTATTTTTTACCCGGACTTTTTAGTTGGGTTCGTATTTTTTACCCGGACTTTTAGTTGGGTTCGTAATTTTACCCGGACTTTTTAGTTGGGTTCGTAATTTTACCCGGAGTTTTTAGTTGGGTTCGTAATTTTACCCGGACTTTTTAGTTGGGTTCGTAATTTTACCCGGAGTTTTAGTTGGGTTCGTAATTTTACCCGGAGTTTTAGTTGGGTTCGTATTTTTACCCGGAGTTTTAGTTGGGTTCGTAATTTTACCCGGAGCTTTAGTTGGGTTCGTAATTTTACCCGGACTTTTTAGTTGGGTTCGTATTTTTTACCCGGACTTTTAGTTGGGTTCGTAATTTTACCCGGAGTTTTAGTTGGGTTTGTAATTTTACCCGGAGTTTTAGTTGAGTTCGTAATTTTACCCGGAGTTTTAGTTGGGTTCGTAATTTTACCCGGACTTTTTAGTTGGGTTCGTAATTTTACCCGGACTTTTTAGTTCGGTTCGTATTTTTTACCCGGAGTTTTAGTTGGGTTCGTAATTTTACCCGGAGTTTTAGTTGGGTTCGTAATTTTACCCTGACTTTTTAGTTGGGTTCGTATTTTTTACCCGGACTTTTAGTTGGGTTCGTAATTTTACCCGGACTTTTTAGTTGGGTTCGTATTTTTTACCCGGACTTTTAGTTGGGTTCGTAATTTTACCCGGACTTTTTAGTTGGGTTCGTAATTTTACCCGGAGTTTTACTTGGGTTCGTAATTTTACCCGGACTTTTTAGTTGGGTTCGTAATTTTACCCGGACTTTTTAGTTGGGTTCGTAATTTTACCCGGACTTTTTAGTTGGGTTCGTAATTTTACCCGGAGTTTTAGTTGGGTTCGTAATTTTACCCGGAGTTTTAGTTGGGTTCGTAATTTTACCCGGAGTTTTAGTTGGGTTCGTATTTTTACCCGGAGTTTTAGTTGGGTTCGTATTTTTTACCCGGACTTTTTAGTTGGGTTCGTATTTTTTACCCGGACTTTTAGTTGGGTTCGTAATTTTACCCGGACTTTTTAGTTGGGTTCGTAATTTTACCCGGACTTTTTAGTTGGGTTCGTAATTTTACCCGGACTTTTTAGTTGGGTTCGTAATTTCACCCGGAGTTTTAGTTGGGTTCGTAATTTTACCCGGAGTTTTAGTTGGGTTCGTATTTTTACCCGGAGTTTTAGTTGGGTTCGTAATTTTACCCGGAGCTTTAGTTGGGTTCGTAATTTTACCCGGACTTTTTAGTTGGGATCGTATTTTTTACCCGGACTTTTAGTTGGGTTCGTAATTTTACCCGGAGTTTTAGTTGGGTTCGTAATTTTACCCGGAGTTTTAGTTGAGTTCGTAATTTTACCCGGAGTTTTAGTTGGGTTCGTAATTTTACCCGGACTTTTTAGTTGGGTTCGTAATTTTACCCGGACTTTTTAGTTGGGTTCGTATTTTTTACCCGGAGTTTTAGTTGGGTTCGTAATTTTACCCGGAGTTTTAGTTGGGTTCGTAATTTTACCCTGACTTTTTAGTTGGGTTCGTATTTTTTACCCGGACTTTTAGTTGGGTTCGTAATTTTACACGGAGTTTTAGTTGGGTTCGTAATTTTACCCGGACTTTTTAGTTGGGTTCGTATTTTTTACCCGGACTTTTAGTTGGGTTCGTAATTTTACCCGGACTTTTTAGTTATGTTCGTAATTTTACCCGGACTTTTTAGTTGGGTTCGTAATTTTACCCGGACTTTTTAGTTGGGTTCGTAATTTTACCCGGAGTTTTAGTT
Organism: Melinopterus prodromus; assembly: GCA_964023965.1. NCBI lineage: Eukaryota > Metazoa > Arthropoda > Insecta > Coleoptera > Scarabaeidae > Melinopterus > Melinopterus prodromus. The sequence continues at coordinate 12,985 of CAXIES010000649.1, read as the reverse complement.
GGGTTCGTAATTTTACCCGGAGTTTTAGTTGGGTTCGTAATTTTACCCGGAGTTTTAGTTGGGTTCGTAATTTTACCTGGAGTTTTAGTTGGGTTCGTATTTTTACCCGGAGTTTTAGTTGGGTTCGTATTTTTTACCCGGACTTTTTAGTTGGGTTCGTATTTTTTACCCGGACTTTTAGTTGGGTTCGTAATTTTACCCGGACTTTTTAGTTGGGTTCGTAATTTTACCCGGACTTTTTAGTTGGGTTCGTAATTTTACCCGGACTTTTTAGTTGGGTTTGTAATTTTACCCGGAGTTTTAGTTTGGTTCGTAATTTTACCCGGAGTTTTAGTTGGGTTCGTATTTTTACCCGGAGTTTTAGTTGGGTTCGTAATTTTACCCGGAGCTTTAGTTGGGTTCGTAATTTTACCCGGACTTTTTAGTTGGGTTCGTATTTTTTACCCGGACTTTTAGTTGGGTTCGTAATTTTACCCGGAGTTTTAGTTGGGTTCGTAATTTTACCCGGAGTTTTAATTGAGTTCGTAATTTTACCCGGAGTTTTAGTTGGGTTCGTAATTTTACCCGGACTTTTTAGTTGGGTTCGTAATTTTACCCGGACTTTTTAGTTGGGTTCGTATTTTTTACCCGGAGTTTTAGTTGGGTTCGTAATTTTACCCGGAGTTTTAGTTGGGTTCGTAATTTTACCCTGACTTTTTAGTTGGGTTCGTATTTTTTACCCGGACTTTTAGTTGGGTTCGTAATTTTACACGGAGTTTTAGTTGGGTTCGTAATTTTACCCGGACTTTTTAGTTGGGTTCGTATTTTTTACCCGGACTTTTAGTTGGGTTCGTAATTTTACCCGGACTTTTTAGTTGGGTTCGTAATTTTACCCGGACTTTTTAGTTGGGTTCGTAATTTTACCCGGACTTTTTAGTTGGGTCCGTAATTTTACCCGGAGTTTTAGTTGGGTTCGTAATTTTACCCGGAGTTTTAGTTGGGTTCGTAATTTTACCCGGAGTTTTAGTTGGGTTCGTAATTTTACCCGGAGTTTTAGTTGGGGTTGTATTTTTACCCGGAGTTTTAGTTGGGTTCGTATTTTTTACCCGGACTTTTTAGTTGGGTTCGTATTTTTTACCCGGACTTTTAGTTGGGTTCGTAATTTTACCCGGACTTTTTAGTTGGGTTCGTAATTTTACCCGGACTTTTTAGTTGGGTTCGTAATTTTACCCGGACTTTTTAGTTGGGTTCGTAATTTTACCCGGAGTTTTAGTTGGGTTCGTAATTTTACCCGGAGTTTTAGTTGGGTTCGTATTTTTACCCGGAGTTTTAGTTGGGTTCGTAATTTTACCCGGAGCTTTAGTTGGGTTCGTAATTTTACCCGGACTTTTTAGTTGGGTTCGTATTTTTTACCCGGACTTTTAGTTGGGTTCGTAATTTTACCCGGAGTTTTAGTTGGGTTCGTAATTTTACCCGGAGTTTTAGTTGAGTTCGTAATTTTACCCGGAGTTTTAGTTGGGTTCGTAATTTTACCCGGACTTTTTAGTTGGGTTCGTAATTTTACCCGGACTTTTTAGTTCGGTTCGTATTTTTTACCCGGAGTTTTAGTTGGGTTCGTAATTTTACCCGGAGTTTTAGTTGGGTTCGTAATTTTACCCTGACTTTTTAGTTGGGTTCGTATTTTTTACCCGGACTTTTAGTTGGGTTCGTAATTTTACCCGGAGTTTTAGTTGGGTTCGTATTTTTACCCGGAGTTTTAGTTGGGTTCGTATTTTTTACCCGGACTTTTTAGTTGGGTTCGTATTTTTTACCCGGACTTTTAGTTGGGTTCGTAATTTTACCCGGACTTTTTAGTTGGGTTCGTAATTTTACCCGGACTTTTTAGTTGGGTTCGTAATTTTACCCGGACTTTTTAGTTGGGTTTTTAATTTTACCCGGAGTTTTAGTTGGGTTCGTAATTTTACCCGGAGTTTTAGTTGGGTTCGTATTTTTACCCGGAGTTTTAGTTGGGTTCGTAATTTTACCCGGAGCTTTAGTTGGGTTCGTAATTTTACCCGGACTTTTTAGTTGGGTTCGTATTTTTTACCCGGACTTTTAGTTGGGTTCATAATTTTACCCGGAGTTTTAGTTGGGTTCGTAATTTTACCCGGAGTTTTAGTTGAGTTCGTAATTTTACCCGGAGTTTTAGTTGGGTTCGTAATTTTACCCGGACTTTTTAGTTGGGTTCGTAATTTTACCCGGACTTTTTAGTTGGGTTCGTATTTTTTACCCGGAGTTTTAGTTGGGTTCGTAATTTTACCCGGAGTTTTAGTTGGGTTCGTAATTTTACCCTGACTTTTTAGTTGGGTTCGTATTTTTTACCCGGACTTTTAGTTGGGTTCGTAATTTTACACGGAGTTTTAGTTGGGTTCGTAATTTTACCCGGACTTTTTAGTTGGGTTCGTATTTTTTACCCGGACTTTTAGTTGGGTTCGTAATTTTACCCGGACTTTTTAGTTGGGTTCGTAATTTTACCCGGACTTTTAGTTGGGTTCGTAATTTTACCCGGACTTTTTAGTTGGGTTCGTAATTTTACCCGGAGTTTTAGTTGGGTTCGTAATTTTACCCGGAGTTTTAGTTGGGTTCGTAATTTTACCGGAGTTTTAGTTGGGTTCGTAATTTTACCCGGAGTTTTAGTTGGGTTCGTATTTTTACCCGGAGTTTTAGTTGGGTTCGTATTTTTTACCCGGACTTTTTAGTTGGGTTCGTATTTTTTACCCGGACTTTTAGTTGGGTTCGTAATTTTACCGGACTTTTTAGTTGGGTTCGTAATTTTACCCGGAGTTTTTAGTTGGGTTCGTAATTTTACCCGGACTTTTTAGTTGGGTTCGTAATTTTACCCGGAGTTTTAGTTGGGTTCGTAATTTTACCCGGAGTTTTAGTTGGGTTCGTATTTTTACCCGGAGTTTTAGTTGGGTTCGTAATTTTACCCGGAGCTTTAGTTGGGTTCGTAATTTTACCCGGACTTTTTAGTTGGGTTCGTATTTTTTACCCGGACTTTTAGTTGGGTTCGTAATTTTACCCGGAGTTTTAGTTGGGTTCGTAATTTTACCCGGAGTTTTAGTTGAGTTCGTAATTTTACCCGGAGTTTTAGTTGGGTTCGTAATTTTACCCGGACTTTTTAGTTGGGTTCGTAATTTTACCCGGACTTTTTAGTTCGGTTCGTATTTTTTACCCGGAGTTTTAGTTGGGTTCGTAATTTTACCCGGAGTTTTAGTTGGGTTCGTAATTTTACCCTGACTTTTTAGTTGGGTTCGTATTTTTTACCCGGACTTTTAGTTGGGTTCGTAATTTTACACGGAGTTTTAGTTGGGTTCGTAATTTTACCCGGACTTTTTAGTTGGGTTCGTATTTTTTACCCGGACTTTTAGTTGGGTTCGTAATTTTACCCGGACTTTTTAGTTGGGTTCGTAATTTTACCCGGAGTTTTACTTGGGTTCGTAATTTTACCCGGACTTTTTAGTTGGGTTCGTAATTTTACCCGGACTTTTTAGTTGGGTTCGTAATTTTACCCGGACTTTTTAGTTGGGTTCGTATTTTTACCCGGAGTTTTAGTTGGGTTCGTAATTTTACCCGGAGTTTTAGTTGGGTTCGTAATTTTACCCGGAGTTTTAGTTGGGTTCGTAATTTTACCCGGAGTTTTAGTTGGGTTCGTATTTTTACCCGGAGTTTTAGTTGGGTTCGTATTTTTTACCCGGACTTTTTAGTTGAGTTCGTATTTTTTACCCGGACTTTTAGTTGGGTTCGTAATTTTACCCGGACTTTTTAGTTGGGTTCGTAATTTTACCCGGACTTTTTAGTTGTGTTCGTAATTTTACCCGGACTTTTTAGTTGGGTTCGTAATTTCACCCGGAGTTTTAGTTGGGTTCGTAATTTTACCCGGAGTTTTAGTTGGGTTCGTATTTTTACCCGGAGTTTTAGTTGGGTTCGTAATTTTACCCGGAGCTTTAGTTGGGTTCGTAATTTTACCCGGACTTTTTAGTTGGGTTCGTATTTTTTACCCGGACTTTTAATGGGTTCGTAATTTTACCCGGAGTTTTAGTTGGGTTCGTAATTTTACCCGGAGTTTTAGTTGAGTTCGTAATTTTACCCGGAGTTTTAGTTGGGTTCGTAATTTTACCCGGACTTTTTAGTTGGGTTCGTAATTTTACCCGGACTTTTTAGTTGGGTTCGTATTTTTTACCCGGAGTTTTAGTTGGGTTCGTAATTTTACCCGGAGTTTTAGTTGGGTTCGTAATTTTACCCTGACTTTTTAGTTGGGTTCGTATTTTTTACCCGGACTTTTAGTTGGGTTCGTAATTTTACACGGAGTTTTAGTTGGGTTCGTAATTTTACCCGGACTTTTTAGTTGGGTTCGTATTTTTTACCCGGACTTTTAGTTGGGTTCGTAATTTTACCCGGACTTTTTAGTTATGTTCGTAATTTTACCCGGACTTTTTAGTTGGGTTCGTAATTTTACCCGGACTTTTTAGTTGGGTTCGTAATTTTACCCGGAGTTTTAGTTGGGTTCGTAATTTTACCCGGAGTTTTAGTTGGGTTCGTAATTTTACCCGGAGTTTTAGTTGGGTTCGTAATTTTACCCGGAGTTTTAGTTGGGTTCGTATTTTTACCCGGAGTTTTAGTTGGGTTCGTATTTTTTACCCGGACTTTTTAGTTGGGTTCGTATTTTTTACCCGGACTTTTAGTTGGGTTCGTAATTTTACCCGGACTTTTTAGTTGGGTTCGTAATTTTACCCGGACTTTTTAGTTGGGTTCGTAATTTTACCCGGACTTTTTAGTTGGGTTTGTAATTTTACCCGGAGTTTTAGTTTGGTTCGTAATTTTACCCGGAGTTTTAGTTGGGTTCGTATTTTTACCCGGAGTTTTAGTTGGGTTCGTAATTTTACCCGGAGCTTTAGTTGGGTTCGTAATTTTACCAGGACTTTTTAGTTGGGTTCTTATTTTTTACCCGGACTTTTAGTTGGGTTCGTAATTTTACCCGGAGTTTTAGTTGGGTTCGTAATTTTACCCGGAGTTTTAGTTGAGTTCGTAATTTTACCCGGAGTTTTAGTTGGGTTCGTAATTTTACCCGGACTTTTTAGTTGGGTTCGTAATTTTACCCGGACTTTTTAGTTGGGTTCGTATTTTTTACCCGGAGTTTTAGTTGGGTTCGTAATTTTACCCGGAGTTTTAGTTGGGTTCGTAATTTTACCCTGACTTTTTAGTTGGGTTCGTATTTTTTACCCGGACTTTTAGTTGGGTTCGTAATTTTACACGGAGTTTTAGTTGGGTTCGTAATTTTACCCGGACTTTTTAGTTGGGTTCGTATTTTTTACCCGGACTTTTAGTTGGGTTCGTAATTTTACCCGGACTTTTTAGTTGGGTTCGTAATTTTACCCGGACTTTTTAGTTGGGTTCGTAATTTTACCCGGACTTTTTAGTTGGGTCCGTAATTTTACCCGGAGTTTTAGTTGGGTTCGTAATTTTACCCGGAGTTTTAGTTGGGTTCGTAATTTTACCCGGAGTTTTAGTTGGGTTCGTAATTTTACCCGGAGTTTTAGTTGGGTTCGTATTTTTACCCGGAGTTTTAGTTGGGTTCGTATTTTTTACCCGGACTTTTTAGTTGGGTTCGTATTTTTTACCCGGACTTTTAGTTGGGTTCGTAATTTTACCCGGACTTTTTAGTTGGGTTCGTAATTTTACCCGGACTTTTTAGTTGGGTTCGTAATTTTACCCGGACTTTTTAGTTGGGTTCGTAATTTTACCCGGAGTTTTAGTTGGGTTCGTAATTTTACCCGGAGTTTTAGTTGGGTTCGTATTTTTACCCGGAGTTTTAGTTGGGTTCGTAATTTTACCCGGAGCTTTAGTTGGGTTCGTAATTTTACCCGGACTTTTTAGTTGGGTTCGTATTTTTTACCCGGACTTTTAGTTGGGTTCGTAATTTTACCCGGAGTTTTAGTTGGGTTCGTAATTTTACCCGGAGTTTTAGTTGAGTTCGTAATTTTACACGGAGTTTTAGTTGGGTTCGTAATTTTACCCGGACTTTTTAGTTGGGTTCGTAATTTTACCCGGACTTTTTAGTTCGGTTCGTATTTTTTACCCGGAGTTTTAGTTGGGTTCGTAATTTTACCCGGAGTTTTAGTTGGGTTCGTAATTTTACCCTGACTTTTTAGTTGGGTTCGTATTTTTTACCCGGACTTTTAGTTGGGTTCGTAATTTTACACGGAGTTTTAGTTGGGTTCGTAATTTTACCCGGACTTTTTAGTTGGGTTCGTATTTTTTACCCGGACTTTTAGTTGGGTTCGTAATTTTACCCGGACTTTTTAGTTGGGTTCGTAATTTTACCCGGAGTTTTTAGTTGGGTTCGTAATTTTACCCGGACTTTTTAGTTGGGTTCGTAATTTTACCCGGAGTTTTAGTTGGGTTCGTAATTTTACCCGGAGTTTTAGTTGGGTTCGTAATTTTACCCGGAGTTTTAGTTGGGTTCGTAATTTTACCCGGAGTTTTAGTTGGGTTCGTATTTTTACCCGGAGTTTTAGTTGGGTTCGTATTTTTTACCCGGACTTTTTAGTTGGGTTCGTATTTTTTACCCGGACTTTTAGTTGGGTTCGTAATTTTACCCGGACTTTTTAGTTGGTTTCGTAATTTTACCCGGACTTTTTAGTTGGGTTCGTAATTTTACCCAGACTTTTTAGTTGGGTTCGTACTTTTACCCGGAGTTTTAGTTGGGTTCGTAATTTTACCCGGAGTTTTAGTTGGGTTCGTATTTTTACCCGGAGTTTTAGTTGGGTTCGTAATTTTACCCGGAGCTTTAGTTGGGTTCGTAATTTTACCCGGACTTTTTAGTTGGGTTCGTATTTTTTACCCGGACTTTTAGTTGGGTTGGTAATTTTACCCGGAGTTTTAGTTGGGTTCGTAATTTTACCCGGAGTTTTAGTTGAGTTCGTAATTTTACCCGGAGTTTTAGTTGGGTTCGTAATTTTACCCGGACTTTTTAGTTGGGTTCGTAATTTTACCCGGACTTTTTAGTTGGGTTCGTATTTTTTACCCGGAGTTTTAGTTGGGTTCGTAATTTTACCCGGAGTTTTAGTTGGGTTCGTAATTTTACCCTGACTTTTTAGTTGGGTTCGTATTTTTTACCCGGACTTTTAGTTGGGTTCGTAATTTTACACGGAGTTTTAGTTGGGTTCGTAATTTTACCCGGACTTTTTAGTTGGGTTCGTATTTTTTACCCGGACTTTTAGTTGGGTTCGTAATTTTACCCGGACTTTTTAGTTGGGTTCGTAATTTTACCCGGACTTTTTAGTTGGGTTCGTAATTTTACCCGGACTTTTTAGTTGGGTTCGTAATTTTACCCGGAGTTTTAGTTGGGTTCGTAATTTTACCCGGAGTTTTAGTTGGGTTCGTAATTTTACCCGGAGTTTTAGTTGGGTTCGTAATTTTACCCGGAGTTTTAGTTGGGTTCGTATTTTTACCCGGACTTTTAGTTGGGTTCGTATTTTTTACCCGGACTTTTTAGTTGGGTTCGTATTTTTTACCCTGACTTTTAGTTGGGTTCGTAATTTTACCCGGACTTTTTAGTTGGGTTCGTAATTTTACCCGGACTTTTTAGTTGGGTTCGTAATTTTACCCGGACTTTTTAGTTGGGTTCGTAATTTTACCCGGAGTTTTAGTTGGGTTCGTAATTTTACCCGGAGTTTTAGTTGGGTTCGTATTTTTACCCGGAGTTTTAGTTGGGTTCGTAATTTTACCCGGAGCTTTAGTTGGGTTCGTAATTTTACCCGGACTTTTTAGTTGGGTTCGTATTTTTTACCCGGAGTTTTAGTTGGGTTAGTAATTTTACCCGGAGTTTTAGTTGGGTTCGTAATTTTACCCTGACTTTTTAGTTGGGTTCGTATTTTTTACCCGGACTTTTAGTTGGGTTCGTAATTTTACACGGAGTTTTAGTTGGGTTCGTAATTTTACCCGGACTTTTTAGTTGGGTTCGTATTTTTTACCCGGACTTTTAGTTGGGTTCGTAATTTTACCCGGACTTTTTAGTTGGGTTCGTAATTTTACCCTGACTTTTTAGTTGGGTTCGTATTTTTTACCCGGACTTTTAGTTGGGTTCGTAATTTTACACGGAGTTTTAGTTGGGTTCGTAATTTTACCCGGACTTTTTAGTTGGGTTCGTATTTTTTACCCGGACTTTTAGTTGGGTTCGTAATTTTACCCGGACTTTTTAGTTGGGTTCGTAATTTTACCCGGACTTTTTAGTTGGGTTCGTAATTTTACCCGGACTTTTTAGTTGGGTTCGTAATTTTACCCGGACTTTTAGTTGGGTTCGTAATTTTACCCGGACTTTTCAGTTGGGTTCGTAATTTTACCCGGACTTTTTAGTTGGGTTCGTAATTTTACCCGGACTTTTTAGTTGGGTTCGTAATTTTACCCGGAGTTTTAGTTGGGTTCGTAATTTTACCCGGAGTTTTAGTTGGGTTCGTAATTTTACCCGGAGTTTTAGTTGGGTTCGTAATTTTACCCGGAGTTTTAGTTGGGTTCGTATTTTTACCCGGAGTTTTAGTTGGGTTCGTATTTTTTACCCGGACTTTTTAGTTGGGTTCGTATTTTTTACCCGGACTTTTAGTTGGGTTCGTAATTTTACCCGGACTTTTTAGTTGGGTTCGTAATTTTACCCGGACTTTTTAGTTGGGTTCGTAATTTTACCCGGACTTTTTAGTTGGGTTCGTAATTTTACCCGGAGTTTTAGTTGGTTTCGTAATTTTACGCGGAGTTTTAGTTGGGTTCGTATTTTTACCCGGAGTTTTAGTTGGGTTCGTAATTTTACCCGGAGCTTTAGTTGGGTTCGTAATTTTACCCGGACTTTTTAGTTGGGTTCGTATTTTTTACCCGGACTTTTAGTTGGGTTCGTAATTTTACCCGGAGTTTTAGTTGGGTTCGTAATTTTACCCGGAGTTTTAGTTGAGTTCGTAATTTTACCCGGAGTTTTAGTTGGGTTCGTAATTTTACCCGGACTTTTTAGTTGGGTTCGTAATTTTACCCGGACTTTTTATTTGGATTCGTATTTTTTACCCGGAGTTTTAGTTGGGTTCGTAATTTTACCCGGAGTTTTAGTTGGGTTCGTAATTTTACCCTGACTTTTTAGTTGGGTTCGTATTTTTTACCCGGACTTTTAGTTGGGTTCGTAATTTTACACGGAGTTTTAGTTGGGTTCGTAATTTTACCCGGACTTTTTAGTTGGGTTCGTATTTTTTACCCGGACTTTTAGTTGGGTTCGTAATTTTACCCGGACTTTTTAGTTGGGTTCGTAATTTTACCCGGACTTTTTAGTTGGGTTCGTAATTTTACCCGGACTTTTTAGTTGGGTTCGTAATTTTACCCGGAGTTTTAGTTGGGTTCGTAATTTTACCCGGAGTTTTAGTTGGGTTCGTAATTTTACCCGGAGTTTTAGTTGGGTTCGTAATTTTACCCGGAGTTTTAGTTGGGTTCGTATTTTTACCCGGAGTTTTAGTTGGGTTCGTATTTTTTACCCGGACTTTTTAGTTGGGTTCGTATTTTTTACCCGGACTTTTAGTTGGGTTCGTAATTTTACCCGGACTTTTTAGTTGGGTTCGTAATTTTACCCGGAGTTTTTAGTTGGGTTCGTAATTTTACCCGGACTTTTTAGTTGGGTTCGTAATTTTACCCGGAGTTTTAGTTGGGTTCGTAATTCTACCCGGAGTTTTAGTTGGGTTCGTATTTTTACCCGGAGTTTTAGTTGGGTTCGTAATTTTACCCGGAGCTTTAGTTGGGTTCGTAATTTTACCCGGACTTTTTAGTTGGGTTCGTATTTTTTACCCGGACTTTTAGTTGGGTTCGTAATTTTACCCGGAGTTTTAGTTGGGTTCGTAATTTTACCCGGAGTTTTAGTTGAGTTCGTAATTTTACCCGGAGTTTTAGTTGGGTTCGTAATTTTACCCGGACTTTTTAGTTGGGTTCGTAATTTTACCCGGACTTTTTAGTTGGGTTCGTATTTTTTACCCGGAGTTTTAGTTGGGTTCGTAATTTTACCCGGAGTTTTAGTTGGGTTCGTAATTTTACCCTGACTTTTTAGTTGGGTTCGTATTTTTTACCCCGACTTTTAGTTGGGTTCGTAATTTTACCCGGATTTTTTAGTTGGGTTCGTAATTTTACCCGGACTTTTTAGTTGGGTTCGTATTTTTTACCCGGAGTTTTAGTTGGGTTCGTAATTTTACCCGGAGTTTTAGTTGGGTTCGTAATTTTACCCTGACTTTTTAGTTGGGTTCGTATTTTTTACCCGGACTTTTAGTTGGGTTCGTAATTTTACACGGAGTTTTAGTTGGGTTCGTAATTTTACCCGGACTTTTTAGTTGGGTTCGTATTTTTTACCCGGACTTTTAGTTGGGTTCGTAATTTTACCCGGACTTTTTAGTTGGGTTCGTAATTTTACCCGGACTTTTTAGTTGGGTTCGTAATTTTACCCGGACTTTTTAGTTGGGTTCGTAATTTTACCCGGAGTTTTAGTTGGGTTCGTAATTTTACCCGGAGTTTTAGTTGGGTTCGTAATTTTACCCGGAGTTTTAGTTGGGTTCGTAATTTTACCCGGAGTTTTAGTTGGGTTCGTATTTTTACCCGGAGTTTTAGTTGGGTTCGTATTTTTTACCCGGACTTTTTAGTTGGGTTCGTATTTTTTACCCGGACTTTTAGTTGGGTTCGTAATTTTACCCGGACTTTTTAGTTGGGTTCGTAATTTTACCCGGACTTTTTAGTTGGGTTCGTAATTTTACCCGGACTTTTTAGTTGGGTTCGTAATTTTACCCGGAGTTTTAGTTGGGTTCGTAATTTTACCCGGAGTTTTAGTTGGGTTCGTATTTTTACCCGGAGTTTTAGTTGGGTTCGTAATTTTACCCGGAGTTTTAGTTGGGTTCGTATTTTTACCCGGAGTTTTAGTTGGGTTCGTATTTTTTACCCGGACTTTTTAGTTGGGTTCGTATTTTTTACCCGGACTTTTAGTTGGGTTCGTAATTTTACCCGGACTTTTTAGTTGGGTTCGTAATTTTACCCGGACTTTTTAGTTGGGTTCGTAATTTTACCCGGACTTTTTAGTTGGGTTCGTAATTTTACCCGGAGTTTTAGTTGGTTTCGTAATTTTACGCGGAGTTTTAGTTGGGTTCGTATTTTTACCCGGAGTTTTAGTTGGGTTCGTAATTTTACCCGGAGCTTTAGTTGGGTTCGTAATTTTACCCGGACTTTTAAGTTGGGTTCGTATTTTTTACCCGGACTTTTAGTTGGGTTCGTAATTTTACCCGGAGTTTTAGTTGGGTTCGTAATTTTACCCGGAGTTTTAGTTGAGTTCGTAATTTTACCCGGAGTTTTAGTTGGGTTCGTAATTTTACCCGGACTTTTTAGTTGGGTTCGTAATTTTACCCGGACTTTTTATTTGGATTCGTATTTTTTACCCGGAGTTTTAGTTGGTTCGTAATTTTACCCGGAGTTTTAGTTGGGTTCGTAATTTTACCCTGACTTTTTAGTTGGGTTCGTATTTTTTACCCGGACTTTTAGTTGGGTTCGTAATTTTACACGGAGTTTTAGTTGGGTTCGTAATTTTACCCGGACTTTTAGTTGGGTTCGTATTTTTTACCCGGACTTTTAGTTGGGTTCGTAATTTTACCCGGACTTTTTAGTTGGGTTCGTAATTTTACCCGGACTTTTTAGTTGGGTTCGTAATTTTACCCGGACTTTTTAGTTGGGTTCGTAATTTTACCCGGAGTTTTAGTTGGGTTCGTAATTTTACCCGGAGTTTTAGTTTGGGTTCGTAATTTTACCCGGAGTTTTAGTTGGGTTCGTAATTTTACCCGGACTTTTTAGTTGGGTTCGTAATTTTACCCGGACTTTTTAGTTGGGTTCGTAATTTTACCCGGAGTTTTAGTTGGGTTCGTAATTTTACCCGGAGTTTTAGTTGGGTTCGTAATTTTTACCCGGAGTTTTAGTTGGGTTCGTAATTTTACCCGGAGTTTTAGTTGGGTTCGTATTTTTACCCGGAGTTTTAGTTGGGTTCGTATTTTTTACCCGGACTTTTTAGTTGGGTTCGTATTTTTTACCCGGACTTTTAGTTGGGTTCGTAATTTTACCCGGACTTTTTAGTTGGGTTCGTAATTTTACCCGGACTTTTTAGTTGGGTTCGTAATTTTACCCGGACTTTTTAGTTGGGTTCGTAATTTTACCCGGAGTTTTAGTTGGTTTCGTAATTTTACGCGGAGTTTTAGTTGGGTTCGTATTTTTACCCGGAGTTTTAGTTGGGTTCGTAATTTTACCCGGAGCTTTAGTTGGGTTCGTAATTTTACCCGGACTTTTTAGTTGGGTTCGTATTTTTTACCCGGACTTTTAGTTGGGTTCGTAATTTTACCCGGAGTTTTAGTTGGGTTCGTAATTTTACCCGGAGTTTTAGTTGAGTTCGTAATTTTACCCGGAGTTTTAGTTGGGTTCGTAATTTTACCCGGACTTTTTAGTTGGGTTCGTAATTTTACCCGGACTTTTTATTTGGATTCGTATTTTTTACCCGGAGTTTTAGTTGGGTTCGTAATTTTACCCGGAGTTTTAGTTGGGTTCGTAATTTTACCCTGACTTTTTAGTTGGGTTCGTATTTTTTACCCGGACTTTTAGTTGGGTTCGTAATTTTACACGGAGTTTTAGTTGGGTTCGTAATTTTACCCGGACTTTTTAGTTGGGTTCGTATTTTTTACCCGGACTTTTAGTTGGGTTCGTAATTTTACCCGGACTTTTTAGTTGGGTTCGTAATTTTACCCGGACTTTTTAGTTGGGTTCGTAATTTTACCCGGACTTTTTAGTTGGGTTCGTAATTTTACCCGGAGTTTTAGTTGGGTTCGTAATTTTACCCGGAGTTTTAGTTGGGTTCGTAATTTTACCCGGAGTTTTAGTTGGGTTCGTAATTTTACCCGGAGTTTTAGTTGGGTTCGTATTTTTACCCGGA
>CAXIES010000648.1:10000-19038 GCA_964023965.1 Melinopterus prodromus | reverse complement strand
CCTGACTTCGTCCTGACCAGGCATAGTTCACCATCTTTCGGGTCCCAGCGTGTACGCTCTGGGTGCGCCTCTTCTCGCGATGAGAACGAGACGCCCCGGGAGTGCGGGGCCGGTCCGTGAGCCGGCCCATCCTCCCTCGGTTCGCGCGAGGCGAACCTTCACTTTCATTGCGCCTTTAGGTTTAGTTTAGTCCCAATGACTCGCGCACATGCTAGACTCCTTGGTCCGTGTTTCAAGACGGGTCCTGAAAGTACCCAAAGCTATAGCGCCGTGGACTGGCGTGTGCAGGGTCTGTCCGAGGACAACGCCGCCAACAGCCGGGCGGGCCCGGATCCGGCGCTAGGTCCGGATGCCAGGTTTGCCGTCCGCGCTTGCGACGTGCCGGACGCGAACAAGTCGCGGCCCCGCGCCATAGTTTTACCGTCGGTCGGGCCGGCCGGGACACCGCGGGTCCGAACGCACCGAGGTGCGCGCGGGCTCCACCGCGGGCCTTAGGCCGACGCCCAACGGGTCACGACGTCCTACAGGAGGAGAAGTGCACGCGTTCGGAGTCCGACGGCCACGGGCGGCGCGCGCGGCGCGAACGCCACGCGTCGCAACGCCCGTTGCTCGCGAACTTTCCGAGAGACGCGTCTGAATCTCCCCTTTCGACCTTTCGGGTTTCTCAGGTTTACCCCTGAACGGTTTCACGTACTCTTGAACTCTCTCTTCAAAGTTCTTTTCAACTTTCCCTCACGGTACTTGTTCGCTATCGGTCTCGTGGTAATATTTAGCCTTAGATGGAGTTTACCACCCACTTAGGGCTGCACTCTCAAGCAACCCGACTCTGAGGAGAGACCCTCCCGCGGCATGCGGCGGCCAGCTACGGGCCTGGCACCCTCTCTGGGTAAGTGGCCCCGTTCAAGAAGGACTTGGGCGCGCCGCGCTACCTCGGGATAACGGATCCTCCCTAACACCACATTTCCCGGCGTCCGTCTCCGGACGCGGGATTCGGTGCTGGGCTCTTCCCTGTTCGCTCGCCGCTACTAAGGGAATCCTAGTTAGTTTCTTTTCCTCCGCTTAGTAATATGCTTAAATTCAGCGGGTAGTCTCACCTGCTCTGAGGTCGCGTTCATTGGTTTCTTTCGATAGCCGACAGGCCGCGTAGGCAACGGGATCCTTCGGGCTAAACGCGCGCGATCGGACGTCGGACGAATACCTCGCGCCGCCCCGGACGAATCTCGGTGGCGGGGGGATTCACACTCGGACACGTCGACCGGCGCGTCGCCCGGGCATCGTTTACCGGTACGCGGATGGCGGTCGGCTCGAATGATTATATCGTTCGATAGTTTAAAGCGACGCGTTAGCGCGCCGCCCCGACGTCGAGCGCGATGGCGCGCTCGCGGTATCGGGGGGCGGCTCGTGCGCGAGCGCTCAGATTCTTGCCTCGGCGGCCGTCCGCTTTTCGCGCTTGACCGACGCCCCGTACGTACGGCGCGCGTTCCGCTCACACGATTGGGAGCGTGTACTGCGCGCGCGCACCACATGGGGGGGCCTTCGCGTTATCGGCGGTACGCCGACCCGGCAGTCGTGGAAATTGAAACGACCCTCAGCCAGGAGTGGTCCAGGAACAGTATCCGAGGACCGCAATGTGCGTTCGAAATGTCGATGTTCAAGTGTCCTGCAGTTCACAAGTTGACGCGCAATTAGCTGCGTTCTTCATCGACCCACGAGCCAAGTGATCCACCGTTCAGGGTAATCTTTCATACAGTTAACCAGCGACTCTCTGTCCGCGGTACTGCGTTTAATCGGTTTTACACTTACGCAAAGTTTTGCACGCTTACACGTTGCTAGAACGAGAGGTGTTTGACTTCGCAGAGCGGACGTAAAGTCCGAGACGCGTTCGTCCTGCGCGGCTCCCGTACTCAGATCGCTCCCCCCTTTCGAGGGGCGCGCGGTACGCGGGGACGAACGTTCCGTTAGTCAGGCGAATATCCTTCGACCACCTTCGGGCGGTGCGAGCACCTTTGCGCGCAGTCTTCGTCTTTATTAATCTGCGACGCGGACCGACGTCGGTCGTACACGACATGACCGACCGGACCATCCGCCGCGCTCCGCCGGCGTGCCACTGCACCTCCGACAAGGGAGGCCGGGGCCGGATTCGGGGCGCTGGGGTCCGGCGGCCGCTATACGACCGCGACGACGGCGCGACGCACTCGTCTTTATCAATCTACGCTGCGGGCCGACGTCGGTCGTACACGACATGACCGACCGGACCGTCCGCCGCGCTCCGCCGGCGTGCCACTGAACCTCCGACAAGGGAGGCCGGGGCCGGATTCGGGGCGCTGGGGTCCGGCGGCCGCTATACGACCGCGACGACGGCGCGACGCACTCGTCTTCATTAATTTACGCTGCGGACCGACGTCGGTCGTACACGACATGACCGACCGGACCGTCCGCCGCGCTCCGCCGGCGTTCCTCTGCACCTCCGACAAGGGAGGCCGGGGCCGGTTTCGGGGCGCTGGGGTCCGGCGGCCGCTATACGACCGCGACGACGGCGCGACGCACGACGACAAGACTGGGACGCGCGCATTAGCTCGCTGTGCCCTGACCGTCGGGGCCGGCGGGAGCGTCGCATTCACCCGTGGTTGTGACACTTAAAAACTCAAACTCCGAGGCGCGGAGCGCCGAGCCGGCTGCGCGGTGGCTGCCGGCGGCGCTTTTACGTACGCAGTATCTCTCGGCCTGAGCGGCACGGGGGGCGCTCTCGTCATCGGACCTCTCGACTAGGTACCTGACTTCCGGCGTGCCGACCCTCGCGGGTCGGCCGACGCCTCGGACTTCGTTAGTCCTTAACAGTTCGAATCAGTTCGACCGGCGCTCGTACGGCCGACGCGACCGCCGTCGTAGACGTGGTCGGCCGAGGGCGCCATTAATATTCATTCATTATTAATATCGATCCGTGCATCGTATTAATTAATTGTACGTAATGTTTTATAAACATTCGTTAATGATCCTTCCGCAGGTTCACCTACGGAAACCTTGTTACGACTTTTACTTCCTCTAAATGATCAAGTTTGGTCATCTTCCCAGCATCATCGGCGACGTCGAAACGCCACCGCGCACCGGTCCGAAGACCTCACTAAATCATTCAATCGGTAGTAGCGACGGGCGGTGTGTACAAAGGGCAGGGACGTAATCAACGCGAGCTTATGACTCGCGCTTACTGGGAATTCCTCGTTCATGGGGAACAATTGCAAGCCCCAATCCCTAGCACGAAGGAGGTTCAGCGGGTTACCCGGGCCGTTCGGCCAGGGAAGACACGCTGATTCCTTCAGTGTAGCGCGCGTGCGGCCCAGAACATCTAAGGGCATTACAGACCTGTTATTGCTCAATCTCGTGCGGCTAGAAGCCGCCTGTCCCTCTAAGAAGAATTAATTGTACGCCGACAGTAAAAATCGCGCACGACCGCGACGCGAGCGCCGGGTCGGCGGACCTTTGAGATGTCGAAAATACGCCTAGTTAGCAGGCTAGAGTCTCGTTCGTTATCGGAATTAACCAGACAAATCGCTCCACCAACTAAGAACGGCCATGCACCACCACCCACCGAATCAAGAAAGAGCTCTCAATCTGTCAATCCTTCCGGTGTCCGGGCCTGGTGAGGTTTCCCGTGTTGAGTCAAATTAAGCCGCAGGCTCCACTCCTGGTGGTGCCCTTCCGTCAATTCCTTTAAGTTTCAGCTTTGCAACCATACTTCCCCCGGAACCCAAAAGCTTTGGTTTCCCGGAAGCTGCCCGCCGAGTCATCGGAGGAACGTCGGCGGATCGCTAGCTGGCATCGTTTATGGTTAGAACTAGGGCGGTATCTGATCGCCTTCGAACCTCTAACTTTCGTTCTTGATCAATGAAAGCGTTTTTGGCAAATGCTTTCGCTTCTGTCCGTCTTGCGACGATCCAAGAATTTCACCTCTAACGTCGCAATACGAATGCCCCCATCCGTTCCTATTAATCATTACCTCGGGGTTCCGAAAACCAACAAAATAGAACCGAGGTCCTATTCCATTATTCCATGCACACAGTATTCAGGCGAAATTTTAGCCTGCTTTAAGCACTCTAATTTGTTCAAAGTAAACGTGCCGGCCCACCTCGACACTCAATGAAGAGCACCGCGGTGGGATTGAGATTGGGCCGCCCCGAGAGGCTAAGCCCACCGGCAGGACGTCCCGCGGACACGCCAGTTAACACCGCGAGCGATGAACCGGCGGCGCGGGACACAAATTCGACTACGAGCTTTTTAACCGCAACAACTTTAATATACGCTATTGGAGCTGGAATTACCGCGGCTGCTGGCACCAGACTTGCCCTCCAATTGATCCTCGTTAAAGGGTTTAGAGTGTACTCATTCCGATTACGGGGCCTCGGATGAGTCCCGTATCGTTATTTTTCGTCACTACCTCCCCGTGCCGGGAGTGGGTAATTTGCGCGCCTGCTGCCTTCCTTGGATGTGGTAGCCGTTTCTCAGGCTCCCTCTCCGGAATCGAACCCTGATTCCCCGTTACCCGTTACAACCATGGTAGGCGCAGAACCTACCATCGACAGTTGATAAGGCAGACATTTGAAAGATGCGTCGCCGGTGCGAGACCGTGCGATCAGCAAAAAGTTATTCAGAGTCACCAAGGTGTACGACGACGGGCGAACCCGACGCCGATTGGTTTTGATCTAATAAAAGCGCTCCTTCCGTCTCCGGTCGGAGCTCTGTTTGCATGTATTAGCTCTAGAATTACCACAGTTATCCAAGTAAATGTGGGTACGATCTAAGGAACCATAACTGATTTAATGAGCCTTTCGCGGTTTCACCTTAATTTGGCTTGTACTGAGACATGCATGGCTTAATCTTTGAGACAAGCATATGACTACTGGCAGGATCAACCAGGGAGCTGTCACCCGTCCGCGGCCACGTTCGGAAGACGCGCACCGATGGTAACGCGCCGACCTGGCGTAACGCAGATCGAGAGAACAGTCGCACCTCCGGCGAGCCGAGGGCGGAGCAGAATCGTCACGCCGCTGCGAGAGCGGCGGCGGTCTGTCTTCTCGCCCGGCCCGGAAGTATACTACTACATATTACAATATATAGCAAAAACTGACCGTGTCGAAATCAGTCGGCAGCGACGAGCGCGCGCCGACCACACATTTCACGCACAGTGGAGCAGGATGCGCCGACGTCGAAATAGGACGACGTTTACTTGACGACATGACCGCCCGCAGCAGTTCTAAAGAGAATAATTTATAACGCGGAATCTCGTCCGCGAACGGCTTCAACATTCCCAGAAACACCCTTCGCTAGATTGAAAGCGACATGGTACGCGGTCTGAGCGCGCGTTTCGGAAAACTGTCGTGCCGCGCTCTCACGCTCGGTACGAGGCGAGTCGTTGCATATTTGTGGACGACGTCCAGAGGACGCCTCCGAGATTTAAGTGCGCCCGCATAAGGTGTACAACGCTAACTGCGAAAGTCAGCGTCGTCCGCGGGCATGCTGTGGCAATCGCTAATGTTACGGTTACGAGCGCTTGGCGGCGATATGTGGGAACGCAACCTTTCGGTTAAACGGCACAGCGTCAATTAAAACTCTCGTCTCTAATGGCGAACGCCGGTTCTTCGCGAACGAAGCTTACCGAGGCGCTCTCTAGCCACCAGCAGATCAAAGTCAACAACGCGTGCGGCCCGGCAGGGAGCATCTTTATCGTTTACTAATACCAAGACTGTCGACTCGTCGCAACTAAACGGGATCGAGCGGAACCGGACGGCGTTAGCCGTCGCGGACTCACCTCTCCCTATATAAGCGCAACGGACCGAGTACGGGTTGCGAAACGCTAGTACGGGTCGCTCCCGGCTCGCTCGAACGGATACCGCCGACGCTCGCGCGGACTTATCGCACTTTTCGCCTTGGTCCCCGTCCGGGTCGAGTTCGAAATTTTGGAAATATTTTTTTTTTGAAAATTTTTTTTTTTTTTGGAAATTTTTTTTTCTTTCAAATGTTCTCTCCGGCGCTCTCTGCTAAATTTTTGGATTTTTTTTTTTGAAAATTTTTTTTTCTTTCAAAAGTTCCGTCCAGCGCTCCCTGCTGAAATTTTTGGATTTTGGAAATTTTGTCTTTCGGGTGGCGCTGGATGTCGATCGAGCGCGCCGCCGTAGTCCAGCCGACCGCCCGCGCGCCGTCGCCGGCCGGGTAGCGCTCGGTACATTTCGCCCCGCTCGACGACGGGAGACTCGCGCTGTCGATCGAGCGCGCCGCCGGAGTCCAGCCGACCGCCCGCGCGCCGTCGCCGGCCGGGTAGCGCTCGGTACATTTCGCCCCGCTCGACGACGGGAGACTCGCGCTGTCGATCGAGCGCGCCGCCGGAGTCCAGCCGACCGCCCGCGCGCCGTCGCCGGCCGGGTAGCGCTCGGTAGATTTCGCCCCGCTCGACGACGGGAGACCCGCGCTGTCGATCGAGCGCGCCGCCGGAGTCCAGCCGACAGCCCGCGCGCCGTCGCCGGCCGGGTAGCGCTCGGTACATTTCGCCCCGCTCGACGACGGGAGACCCGCGCTGTCGATCGAGCGCGCCGCCGGAGTCCAGCCGACCGCGCTCGCGCCGTCAACGGCCCCATAAAAGATTTTCTTGAAATTTTCTTTTTCGCCTATAAGTCCCGGCCAGCGCTCTCTGCAAAATTTTAGAAATTTTTTTTTTTGAAAAATTTTTTTTTTGAAAATTTTTTTTTTCTTTCAAAAGTTCCGTCCAGCGCTCTCTGCTGAAATTTTTGGATTTTGGAAATTTTGTCTTTCGGGTGGCGCTGGATGTCGATCGAGCGCGCCGCCGTAGTCCAGCCGACCGCCCGCGCGCCGTCGCCGGCCGGGTAGCGCTCGGTACATTTCGCCCCGCTCGACGACGGGAGACTCGCGCTGTCGATCGAGCGCGCCGCCGGAGTCCAGCCGACCGCCCGCGCGCCGTCGCCGGCCGGGTAGCGCTCGGTAGATTTCGCCCCGCTCGACGACGGGAGACCCGCGCTGTCGATCGAACGCGCCGCCGGAGTCCAGCCGACAGCCCGCGCGCCGTCGCCGGCCGGGTAGCGCTCGGTACATTTCGCCCCGCTCGACGACGGGAGACCCGCGCTGTCGATCGAGCGCGCCGCCGGAGTCCAGCCGACCGCGCTCGCGCCGTCAACGGCCCCATAAAAGATTTTCTTGAAATTTTCTTTTTCGCCTATAAGTCCCGGCCAGCGCTCTCTGCAAAATTTCAGAAATTTTTTTTTTTGAAAAATTTTTTTTTTGAAAATTTTTTTTTCTTTCAAAAGTTCCGTCCAGCGCTCTCTGCTGAAATTTTTGGATTTTGGAAATTTTGTCTTTCGGGTGGCGCTGGATGTCGATCGAGCGCGCCGCCGTAGTCCAGCCGACCGCCCGCGCGCCGTCGCCGGCCGGGTAGCGCTCGGTACATTTCGCCCCGCTCGACGACGGGAGACTCGCGCTGTCGATCGAGCGCGCCGCCGGAGTCCAGCCGACCGCCCGCGCGCCGTCGCCGGCCGGGTAGCGCTCGGTAGATTTCGCCCCGCTCGACGACGGGAGACCCGCGCTGTCGATCGAGCGCGCCGCCGGAGTCCAGCCGACAGCCCGCGCGCCGTCGCCGGCCGGGTAGCGCTCGGTACATTTCGCCCCGCTCGACGACGGGAGACCCGCGCTGTCGATCGAGCGCGCCGCCGGAGTCCAGCCGACCGCGCTCGCGCCGTCAACGGCCCCATAAAAGATTTTCTTGAAATTTTCTTTTTCGCCTATAAGTCCCGGCCAGCGCTCTCTGCAAAATTTTAGAAATTTTTTTTTTTGAAAAATTTTTTTTTTGAAAATTTTTTTTTTCTTTCAAAAGTTCCGTCGAGCGCTCTCTGCTGAAATTTTTGGATTTTGGAAATTTTGTCTTTCGGGTGGCGCTGGATGTCGATCGAGCGCGCCGCCGTAGTCCAGCCGACCGCCCGCGCGCCGTCGCCGGCCGGGTAGCGCTCGGTACATTTCGCCCCGCTCGACGACGGGAGACTCGCGCTGTCGATCGAGCGCGCCGCCGGAGTCCAGCCGACCGCCCGCGCGCCGTCGCCGGCCGGGTAGCGCTCGGTAGATTTCGCCCCGCTCGACGACGGGAGACCCGCGCTGTCGATCGAACGCGCCGCCGGAGTCCAGCCGACAGCCCGCGCGCCGTCGCCGGCCGGGTAGCGCTCGGTACATTTCGCCCCGCTCGACGACGGGAGACCCGCGCTGTCGATCGAGCGCGCCGCCGGAGTCCAGCCGACCGCGCTCGCGCCGTCAACGGCCCCATAAAAGATTTTCTTGAAATTTTCTTTTTCGCCTATAAGTCCCGGCCAGCGCTCTCTGCAAAATTTCAGAAATTTTTTTTTTTGAAAAATTTTTTTTTTGAAAATTTTTTTTTCTTTCAAAAGTTCCGTCCAGCGCTCTCTGCTGAAATTTTTGAATTTTGGAAATTTTGTCTTTCGGGTGGCGCTGGATGTCGATCGAGCGCGCCGCCGTAGTCCAGCCGACCGCCCGCGCGCCGTCGCCGGCCGGGTAGCGCTCGGTACATATCGCCCCGCTCGACGACGGGAGACTCGCGCTGTCGATCGAGCGCGCCGCCGGAGTCCAGCCGACCGCCCGCGCGCCGTCGCCGGCCGGGTAGCGCTCGGTAGATTTCGCCCCGCTCGACGACGGGAGACCCGCGCTGTCGATCGAGCGCGCCGCCGGAGTCCAGCCGACAGCCCGCGCGCCGTCGCCGGCCGGGTAGCGCTCGGTACATTTCGCCCCGCTCGACGACGGGAGACCCGCGCTGTCGATCGAGCGCGCCGCCGGAGTCCAGCCGACCGCGCTCGCGCCGTCAACGGCCCCATAAAAGATTTTCTTGAAATTTTCTTTTTCGCCTATAAGTCCCGGCCAGCGCTCTCTGCAAAATTTTAGAAATTTTTTTTTTTGAAAAATTTTTTTTTTGAAAATTTTTTTTTTCTTTCAAAAGTTCCGTCCAGCGCTCTCTGCTGAAATTTTTGGATTTTGGA
>CAXIES010000648.1:0-5000 GCA_964023965.1 Melinopterus prodromus | reverse complement strand
TCTCCACGTCAGTCCTCCAGGGCCTCGCTGGAGTATTTGCTACTACCACCAAGATCTGCACCGACGGCGGCTCCAGACGGGCTCACGCCCTGTCCTTCTGCGCACACCGCCGCGACCCTCCTACTCGTCAGGGCTTCATGACGCCGGTCCGCGAGGACCGCGTCTCACATGCCGCTGACGGCCGAGTATAAGCACGACGCTTCAGCGCCATCCATTTTCAGGGCTAGTAACTTCGGCAGGTGAGTTGTTACACACTCCTTGGCGGATTCCGACTTCCATGGCCACCGTCCTGCTGTCTTAAGTTACCAACGCCTTTCATGGTATCCCATAAGCGTCGATTTGGGCGCTTTAACTCGGCGTTTGGTTCATCCCACAGCGCCAGTTCTGCTTACCAAAAGTGGCCCACTTGGCACTCTGATCCGATATCTCGCGGCTTCACAGTTTAAGCAAGCCGGAGATCTCACCCATTTAAAGTTTGAGAATAGGTTGAGGTCGTTTCGACCCCAATGCCTCTAATCATTCGCTTTACCGAATGAGACTCGCACGCGGCGAGCGCCAGCTATCCTGAGGGAAACTTCGGAGGGAACCAGCTACTAGATGATTCGATTAGTCTTTCGCCCCTATACCCAGTTCCGACGATCGATTTGCACGTCAGAATCGCTACGGACCTCCATCAGGGTTTCCCCTGACTTCGTCCTGACCAGGCATAGTTCACCATCTTTCGGGTCCCAGCGTGTACGCTCTGGGTGCGCCTCTTCTCGCGATGAGAACGAGACGCCCCGGGAGTGCGGGGCCGGTCCGTGAGCCGGCCCATCCTCCCTCGGTTCGCGCGAGGCGAACCTTCACTTTCATTGCGCCTTTAGGTTTAGTTTAGTCCCAATGACTCGCGCACATGCTAGACTCCTTGGTCCGTGTTTCAAGACGGGTCCTGAAAGTACCCAAAGCTATAGCGCCGTGGACTGGCGTGTGCAGGGTCTGTCCGAGGACAACGCCGCCAACAGCCGGGCGGGCCCGGATCCGGCGCTAGGTCCGGATGCCAGGTTTGCCGTCCGCGCTTGCGACGTGCCGGACGCGAACAAGTCGCGGCCCCGCGCCATAGTTTTACCGTCGGTCGGGCCGGCCGGGACACCGCGGGTCCGAACGCACCGAGGTGCGCGCGGGCTCCACCGCGGGCCTTAGGCCGACGCCCAACGGGTCACGACGTCCTACAGGAGGAGAAGTGCACGCGTTCGGAGTCCGACGGCCACGGGCGGCGCGCGCGGCGCGAACGCCACGCGTCGCAACGCCCGTTGCTCGCGAACTTTCCGAGAGACGCGTCTGAATCTCCCCTTTCGACCTTTCGGGTTTCTCAGGTTTACCCCTGAACGGTTTCACGTACTCTTGAACTCTCTCTTCAAAGTTCTTTTCAACTTTCCCTCACGGTACTTGTTCGCTATCGGTCTCGTGGTAATATTTAGCCTTAGATGGAGTTTACCACCCACTTAGGGCTGCACTCTCAAGCAACCCGACTCTGAGGAGAGACCCTCCCGCGGCATGCGGCGGCCAGCTACGGGCCTGGCACCCTCTCTGGGTAAGTGGCCCCGTTCAAGAAGGACTTGGGCGCGCCGCGCTACCTCGGGATAACGGATCCTCCCTAACACCACATTTCCCGGCGTCCGTCTCCGGACGCGGGATTCGGTGCTGGGCTCTTCCCTGTTCGCTCGCCGCTACTAAGGGAATCCTAGTTAGTTTCTTTTCCTCCGCTTAGTAATATGCTTAAATTCAGCGGGTAGTCTCACCTGCTCTGAGGTCGCGTTCATTGGTTTCTTTCGATAGCCGACAGGCCGCGTAGGCAACGGGATCCTTCGGGCTAAACGCGCGCGATCGGACGTCGGACGAATACCTCGCGCCGCCCCGGACGAATCTCGGTGGCGGGGGGATTCACACTCGGACACGTCGACCGGCGCGTCGCCCGGGCATCGTTTACCGGTACGCGGATGGCGGTCGGCTCGAATGATTATATCGTTCGATAGTTTAAAGCGACGCGTTAGCGCGCCGCCCCGACGTCGAGCGCGATGGCGCGCTCGCGGTATCGGGGGGCGGCTCGTGCGCGAGCGCTCAGATTCTTGCCTCGGCGGCCGTCCGCTTTTCGCGCTTGACCGACGCCCCGTACGTACGGCGCGCGTTCCGCTCACACGATTGGGAGCGTGTACTGCGCGCGCGCACCACATGGGGGGGCCTTCGCGTTATCGGCGGTACGCCGACCCGGCAGTCGTGGAAATTGAAACGACCCTCAGCCAGGAGTGGTCCAGGAACAGTATCCGAGGACCGCAATGTGCGTTCGAAATGTCGATGTTCAAGTGTCCTGCAGTTCACAAGTTGACGCGCAATTAGCTGCGTTCTTCATCGACCCACGAGCCAAGTGATCCACCGTTCAGGGTAATCTTTCATACAGTTAACCAGCGACTCTCTGTCCGCGGTACTGCGTTTAATCGGTTTTACACTTACGCAAAGTTTTGCACGCTTACACGTTGCTAGAACGAGAGGTGTTTGACTTCGCAGAGCGGACGTAAAGTCCGAGACGCGTTCGTCCTGCGCGGCTCCCGTACTCAGATCGCTCCCCCCTTTCGAGGGGCGCGCGGTACGCGGGGACGAACGTTCCGTTAGTCAGGCGAATATCCTTCGACCACCTTCGGGCGGTGCGAGCACCTTTGCGCGCAGTCTTCGTCTTTATTAATCTGCGACGCGGACCGACGTCGGTCGTACACGACATGACCGACCGGACCATCCGCCGCGCTCCGCCGGCGTGCCACTGCACCTCCGACAAGGGAGGCCGGGGCCGGATTCGGGGCGCTGGGGTCCGGCGGCCGCTATACGACCGCGACGACGGCGCGACGCACTCGTCTTTATCAATCTACGCTGCGGGCCGACGTCGGTCGTACACGACATGACCGACCGGACCGTCCGCCGCGCTCCGCCGGCGTGCCACTGAACCTCCGACAAGGGAGGCCGGGGCCGGATTCGGGGCGCTGGGGTCCGGCGGCCGCTATACGACCGCGACGACGGCGCGACGCACTCGTCTTCATTAATTTACGCTGCGGACCGACGTCGGTCGTACACGACATGACCGACCGGACCGTCCGCCGCGCTCCGCCGGCGTTCCTCTGCACCTCCGACAAGGGAGGCCGGGGCCGGTTTCGGGGCGCTGGGGTCCGGCGGCCGCTATACGACCGCGACGACGGCGCGACGCACGACGACAAGACTGGGACGCGCGCATTAGCTCGCTGTGCCCTGACCGTCGGGGCCGGCGGGAGCGTCGCATTCACCCGTGGTTGTGACACTTAAAAACTCAAACTCCGAGGCGCGGAGCGCCGAGCCGGCTGCGCGGTGGCTGCCGGCGGCGCTTTTACGTACGCAGTATCTCTCGGCCTGAGCGGCACGGGGGGCGCTCTCGTCATCGGACCTCTCGACTAGGTACCTGACTTCCGGCGTGCCGACCCTCGCGGGTCGGCCGACGCCTCGGACTTCGTTAGTCCTTAACAGTTCGAATCAGTTCGACCGGCGCTCGTACGGCCGACGCGACCGCCGTCGTAGACGTGGTCGGCCGAGGGCGCCATTAATATTCATTCATTATTAATATCGATCCGTGCATCGTATTAATTAATTGTACGTAATGTTTTATAAACATTCGTTAATGATCCTTCCGCAGGTTCACCTACGGAAACCTTGTTACGACTTTTACTTCCTCTAAATGATCAAGTTTGGTCATCTTCCCAGCATCATCGGCGACGTCGAAACGCCACCGCGCACCGGTCCGAAGACCTCACTAAATCATTCAATCGGTAGTAGCGACGGGCGGTGTGTACAAAGGGCAGGGACGTAATCAACGCGAGCTTATGACTCGCGCTTACTGGGAATTCCTCGTTCATGGGGAACAATTGCAAGCCCCAATCCCTAGCACGAAGGAGGTTCAGCGGGTTACCCGGGCCGTTCGGCCAGGGAAGACACGCTGATTCCTTCAGTGTAGCGCGCGTGCGGCCCAGAACATCTAAGGGCATTACAGACCTGTTATTGCTCAATCTCGTGCGGCTAGAAGCCGCCTGTCCCTCTAAGAAGAATTAATTGTACGCCGACAGTAAAAATCGCGCACGACCGCGACGCGAGCGCCGGGTCGGCGGACCTTTGAGATGTCGAAAATACGCCTAGTTAGCAGGCTAGAGTCTCGTTCGTTATCGGAATTAACCAGACAAATCGCTCCACCAACTAAGAACGGCCATGCACCACCACCCACCGAATCAAGAAAGAGCTCTCAATCTGTCAATCCTTCCGGTGTCCGGGCCTGGTGAGGTTTCCCGTGTTGAGTCAAATTAAGCCGCAGGCTCCACTCCTGGTGGTGCCCTTCCGTCAATTCCTTTAAGTTTCAGCTTTGCAACCATACTTCCCCCGGAACCCAAAAGCTTTGGTTTCCCGGAAGCTGCCCGCCGAGTCATCGGAGGAACGTCGGCGGATCGCTAGCTGGCATCGTTTATGGTTAGAACTAGGGCGGTATCTGATCGCCTTCGAACCTCTAACTTTCGTTCTTGATCAATGAAAGCGTTTTTGGCAAATGCTTTCGCTTCTGTCCGTCTTGCGACGATCCAAGAATTTCACCTCTAACGTCGCAATACGAATGCCCCCATCCGTTCCTATTAATCATTACCTCGGGGTTCCGAAAACCAACAAAATAGAACCGAGGTCCTATTCCATTATTCCATGCACACAGTATTCAGGCGAAATTTTAGCCTGCTTTAAGCACTCTAATTTGTTCAAAGTAAACGTGCCGGCCCACCTCGACACTCAATGAAGAGCACCGCGGTGGGATTGAGATTGGGCCGCCCCGAGAGGCTAAGCCCACCGGCAGGACGTCCCGCGGACACGCCAGTTAACACCGCGAGCGATGAACCGGCGGCGCGGGACACAAATTCGACTACGAGCTTTTTAACCGCAACAACTTTAATATACGCTATTGGAGCTGGAATTAC
>CAXIES010000647.1:297500-364900 GCA_964023965.1 Melinopterus prodromus | reverse complement strand
ATCGATGATGATCGATGATGATCGATGATGATCGATGATGATCGATGATGATCGATGATGATCTATGATGATCTATGATGATCGATGATGATCGATGATGCTCGCAGATGATCGATGAAGATCGATGATGATCGATGATGACCGATATTGATCGATGATAATCAAAGATGATCGATGATGATCGATGATGATCGATGTTGATCGATGTTGATCGATGATGATCGATGATGATCGATGATGATCGATGATGATCGATGATGATCGATGATGATCGATGTTGATCGATGTTGATCGATGCTGATCGATGTTGATCGATGATGATCGACGATGATCGATGATGATCGATGATGATCGATGATGATCGATGATGATCGATGTTGATCGATGTTGATCGATGCTGATCGATGTTGATCGATGATGATCGACGATGATCGATGATGATCGACGATGATCGATGATGATCGATGATGATCGATGATGATCGATGATGATCGATGTTGATCGATGATGATCGATTATGATCGATGATGATCGATGATGATCGATGATGATAGATGATGATCGATGATGATCGATGATGATCGATGATGATCGACGATGATCGAATTTGATCGAAGTTGATCGATGATCGATGATGATCGATGATGATCGATGATGATCGATGATGATCGATGATGATCGACGATGATCGATGATGATCGATGATGATCGATGACGATGGATGATGAACGATGATGATCGATGATGATCGATGATGATCGATGATGATCGATGATGATCGATGATGATCGATGATGATCGATAATGATCGATGATAATTAATCGATGATGATCGATGATGATCGATGATGATCGATGATGATCGATGATGATCGATGATGATCGATGATGATCGATGATGATCGATGATGATCGATGATGATCGATGATGATCGATGATGATCGATGATGATCGATGATGATCGATGATGATCGATGATGATCGATGATGATCGATGATGATCTATGATGATCTATGATGATCGATGATGATCGATGATGCTCGCAGATGATCGATGAAGATCGATGATGATCGATGATGACCGATATTGATCGATGATAATCAAAGATGATCGATGATGATCGATGATGATCGATGATGATCGATGTTGATCGATGTTGATCGATGATGATCGATGATGATCGATGATGATCGATGATGATCGATGATGATCGATGATGATCGATGATGATCGATGTTGATCGATGTTGATCGATGCTGATCGATGTTGATCGATGATGATCGACGATGATCGATGATGATCGATGATGATCGATGATGATCGATGATGATCGATGTTGATCGATGTTGATCGATGCTGATCGATGTTGATCGATGATGATCGACGATGATCGATGATGATCGACGATGATCGATGATGATCGATGATGATCGATGATGATCGATGATGATCGATGTTGATCGATGATGATCGATTATGATCGATGATGATCGATGATGATCGATGATGATAGATGATGATCGATGATGATCGATGATGATCGATGATGATCGACGATGATCGAATTTGATCGAAGTTGATCGATGATCGATGATGATCGATGATGATCGATGATGATCGATGATGATCGATGATGATCGATGATGATCGATGATGATCGACGATGATCGATGATGATCGATGATGATCGATGACGATGGATGATGAACGATGATGATCGATGATGATCGATGATGATCGATGATGATCGATGATGATCGATGATGATCGATAATGATCGATGATAATTAATCGATGATGATCGATGATGATCGATGATGATCGATGATGATCGATGATGATCGATGATGATCGATGATGATCGATGATGATCGATGATGATCGATGATGATCGATGATGATCGATGATGATCGATGATGATCGATGTTGATCGAAGTTGATCGATGATGATCATTGTTGATCGATGATGATCGATGATGATCGATGATGATCGATGATGACCGATGATGATCGATGATGATCGATGATGATCGATGATGATCGATGATGATCGATGATGATCGATGATGATCGATGATCGACGATGATCGAAGTTTATGGAAGTTGATCGAAGTTGATCGACGATGATCGACGATGATCGATGATGATCGATGATGATCGATGATGATCGATGATGATCGATGATGTTCGATGATGATCGATGATGATCGATGATGATCGATGATGCTCGCAGATGATCGATGAAGATCGATGATGATCGATGATGACCGATATTGATCGATGATAATCGATGATGATCGATGATGATCGATGATGATCGATGATGATCGATGTTGATCGATGTTGATCGATGATGATCGATGATGATCGATGATGATCGATGATGATCGATGATGATCGATGATGATCGATGTTGATCGATGATGATCGATGATGATCGATGTTGATCGATGTTGATCGATGCTGATCGATGTTGATCGATGATGATCGACGATGATCGATGATGATCGACGATGATCGATGATGATCGATGATGATCGATGATGATCGATGATGATCGATGATGATCGATGATGATCGATGTTGATCGATGATGATCGATTATGATCGATGATGATCGATGATGATCGATGATGATCGATGATGATCGGTGTTGATCGATGATGATCGATGATGATCGGTGTTGATAGATGATGATCGATGATGATCGATGATGATCGATGATGATCGACGATGATCGAATTTGATCGAAGTTGATCGATGATGATCGATGATGATCGATGATGATCGATGATGATCGATGATGATCGATGATGATCGACGATGATCGATGATGATCGATGATGCTCGCAGATGATCGATGAAGATCGATGATGATCGATGATGACCGATATTGATCGATGATAATCGATGATAATCGATGATGATCGATGATGATCGATGATGATCGATGATGATCGATGTTGATCGATGTTGATCGATGATGATCGATGATGATCGATGATGATCGATGATGATCGATGATGATCGATGTTGATCGATGATGATCGATGATGATCGATGATGATCGATGTTGATCGATGTTGATCGATGCTGATCGATGTTGATCGATGATGATCGACGATGATCGATGATGATCGACGATGATCGATGATGATCGATGATGATCGATGATGATCGATGATGATCGATGATGATCGATGATGATCGATGATGATCGATGTTGATCGATGATGATCGATTGTGATCGATGATGATCGATGATGATCGATGATGATAGATGATGATCGATGATGATCGATGATGATCGATGATGATCGACGATGATCGAATTTGATCGAAGTTGATCTATTATCGATGATGATCGATGATGATCGATGATGATCGATGATGATCGATGATGATCGACGATGATCGATGATGATCGATGATGATCGATGACGATCGATGATGAACGATGATGATCGATGATGATCGATGATGATCGATGATGATCGATGATGATCGATGATGATCGATAATGATTGATGATAATTAATCGATGATGATCGATGATGATCGATGATGATCGATGATGATCGATGATGATCGATGATGATCGATGGTGATCGATGATGATCGAAGTTGATCGATGATGATCGATGTTGATCGATGATGATCGATGATGATCGATGATGATCGATGATGACCGATGATGATCGATGATGATCGATGATGATCGATGATGATCGATGATGATCGATGATGATCGATGATGATCGATGATGATCGATGATCGACGATGATCGAAGTTTATCGAAGTTGATCGAAGTTGATCGACGATGATCGACGATGATCGATGATGATCGATGATGATCGATGATGATCGATGATGATCGATGATGTTCGATGATGATCGATGATGATCGATGAT
The DNA here is from genome assembly GCA_964023965.1 of Melinopterus prodromus. Taxonomy (NCBI): domain Eukaryota; kingdom Metazoa; phylum Arthropoda; class Insecta; order Coleoptera; family Scarabaeidae; genus Melinopterus; species Melinopterus prodromus. The sequence goes on along the minus strand of CAXIES010000647.1, from coordinate 360,984 downwards.
GATCGATGATGCTCGCAGATGATCGATGAAGATCGATGATGATCGATGATGACCGATATTGATCGATGATAATCGATGATGATCGATGATGATCGATGATGATCGATGATGATCGATGTTGATCGATGTTGATCGATGATGATCGATGATGATCGATGATGATCGATGATGATCGATGATGATCGATGATGATCGATGTTGATCGATGATGATCGATGATGATCGATGATGATCGATGTTGATCGATGTTGATCGATGCTGATCGATGTTGATCGATGATGATCGACGATGATCGATGATGATCGACGATGATCGATGATGATCGATGATGATCGATGATGATCGATGATGATCGATGATGATCGATGATGATCGATGTTGATCGATGATGATCGATTATGATCGATGATGATCGATGATGATCGATGATGATCGATGATGATCGGTGTTGATCGATGATGATCGATGATGATCGGTGTTGATAGATGATGATCGATGATGATCGATGATGATCGATGATGATCGACGATGATCGAATTTGATCGAAGTTGATCGATGATGATCGATGATGATCGATGATGATCGATGATGATCGATGATGATCGATGATGATCGATGATGATCGATGATGATCGATGATGATCGATGATGATCGATGATGATCGATGATGATCGATGATGATCTATGATGATCTATGATGATCGATGATGATCGATGATGCTCGCAGATGATCGATGAAGATCGATGATGATCGATGATGACCGATATTGATCGATGATAATCGATGATGATCGATGATGATCGATGATGATCGATGATGATCGATGTTGATCGATGTTGATCGATGATGATCGATGATGATCGATGATGATCGATGATGATCGATGATGATCGATGATGATCGATGATGATCGATGTTGATCGATGATGATCGATGATGATCGATGATGATCGATGTTGATCGATGTTGATCGATGCTGATCGATGTTGATCGATGATGATCGACGATGATCGATGATGATCGACGATGATCGATGATGATCGATGATGATCGATGATGATCGATGATGATCGATGATGATCGATGATGATCGATGTTGATCGATGATGATCGATTATGATCGATGATGATCGATGATGATCGATGATGATCGATGATGATCGGTGATGATCGATGATGATCGATGATGATCGATGATGATCGATGATGATCGATGATGATCGATGATGATCTGTGTTGATCGATGATGATCGATGATGATCGATGATGATCGATGATGATCGATGATGATCGATGTTGATCGATGTTGATCGATGCTGATCGATGTTGATCGATGATGATCGGTGTTGATCGATGATGATCGATGATGATCGATGATGATCGATGATGATCGATGATGATCGATGATGATCGATGATGATCTGTGTTGATCGATGATGATCGATGATGATCGGTGTTGATCGATGATGATCGATGATGATCGATGATGATCGATGATGATCGATGATGATCGATGATGATCGATGATGATCGATGATGATCGATGATGATCGGTGATGATCGATGATGATCGATGATGATCGATGATGATCGATGATGATCGATGATGATCGATGATGATCGATGATGATCGATTATGATCGATGATGATCGATGATGATCTGTGTTGATCGATGATGATCGATGATGATCGATGATGATCGATGATGATCGATGAAGATCGATGATGATCGATGATGATCGACGATGATCGACGATGATCGATGATGATCGATGATGATCGATGACGATCGATGATGAACGATGATGATCGATGATGATCGATGATGATCGATGATGATCGATGATGATCGATGATGATCGATAATGATCGATGATAATTAATCGATGATGATCGATGATGATCGATGATGATCGATGATGATCGATGATGATCGATGATGATCGATGATGATCGATGATGATCGATGATGATCGATGATGATCGATGATGATCGATGTTGATCGAAGTTGATCGATGATGATCGATGATGATCGATGTTGATCGATAATTATCGATGATGATCCATGATGATCGATGATGATCGATGATGATCGATGATGATCGATGATGATCGATGATGATCGATGATGATCGATGATGATCGATGATGATCGATGATGATCGATGATGATCGATGATGATCGATGATGATCGAAGATGATCGATGATGATCGATGATGATCGATGATGATCGACGATGATCGATGATGATCGATGATGAGCGATGATGATCGATGATGATCGATGATGATCGATGATGATCTGTGTTGATCGATGATGATCGATGATGATCGGTGTTGATCGATGATGATCGATGATGATCGATGATGATCGATGATGATCGATGATGATCGATGGTGATCGATGTTGATCGATGATGATCGATGATGATCGATGATGATCGATGATGATCGATGATGGTCGATGATGATCGATGATGATCGATGATGATCGATGATGATCGATGATGATCGATGATGATCGATGATGATCGATGATGATCGATGATGATCGATGATGATCGATGATGATCGGTGATGATCGATGATGATCGATGATGATCGATGATGATCGATGATGATCGATGATGATCGATGATGACCGATTATGATCGATGATGATCGATGATGATCTGTGTTGATCGATGATGATCGATGATGATCGATGATGATCGATGATGATCGATGATGATCGATGATGATCGATGATGATCGATGATGATCGATGATGATCGATGATGATCTATGATGATCTATGATGATCGATGATGATCGATGATGCTCGCAGATGATCGATGAAGATCGATGATGATCGATGATGACCGATATTGATCGATGATAATCGATGATGATCGATGATGATCGATGATGATCGATGATGATCGATGTTGATCGATGTTGATCGATGATGATCGATGATGATCGATGATGATCGATGATGATCGATGATGATCGATGATGATCGATGATGATCGATGTTGATCGATGTTGATCGATGCTGATCGATGTTGATCGATGATGATCGACGATGATCGATGATGATCGATGATGATCGATGATGATCGATGATGATCGATGTTGATCGATGTTGATCGATGCTGATCGATGTTGATCGATGATGATCGGTGTTGATCGATGATGATCGATGATGATCGATGATGATCGATGATGATCGATGATGATCGATGATGATCGATGATGATCGATGATGATCGATGATGATCGATGATGATCGATGATGATCTGTGTTGATCGATGATGATCGATGATGATCGGTGTTGATCGATGATGATCGATGATGATCGATGATGATCGATGATGATCGATGATGATCGATGATGATCGATGATGATCGATTATGATCGATGATGATCGATGATGATCTGTGTTGATCGATGATGATCGATGATGATCGATGATGATCGATGATGATCGATGATGATCGATGATGATCGATGATGATCGATGATGATCGATGATGATCGATGATGATCGATGATGATCGATGATGATCGATGATGATCGATGATGATCTATGATGATCTATGATGATCGATGATGATCGATGATGCTCGCAGATGATCGATGAAGATCGATGATGATCGATGATGACCGATATTGATCGATGATAATCAAAGATGATCGATGATGATCGATGATGATCGATGATGATCGATGTTGATCGATGTTGATCGATGATGATCGATGATGATCGATGATGATCGATGATGATCGATGATGATCGATGATGATCGATGATGATCGATGTTGATCGATGTTGATCGATGCTGATCGATGTTGATCGATGATGATCGACGATGATCGATGATGATCGATGATGATCGATGATGATCGATGATGATCGATGTTGATCGATGTTGATCGATGCTGATCGATGTTGATCGATGATGATCGACGATGATCGATGATGATCGACGATGATCGATGATGATCGATGATGATCGATGATGATCGATGATGATCGATGTTGATCGATGATGATCGATTATGATCGATGATGATCGATGATGATCGATGATGATAGATGATGATCGATGATGATCGATGATGATCGATGATGATCGACGATGATCGAATTTGATCGAAGTTGATCGATGATCGATGATGATCGATGATGATCGATGATGATCGATGATGATCGATGATGATCGACGATGATCGATGATGATCGATGATGATCGATGACGATGGATGATGAACGATGATGATCGATGATGATCGATGATGATCGATGATGATCGATGATGATCGATGATGATCGATGATGATCGATAATGATCGATGATAATTAATCGATGATGATCGATGATGATCGATGATGATCGATGATGATCGATGATGATCGATGATGATCGATGATGATCGATGATGATCGATGATGATCGATGATGATCGATGATGATCGATGATGATCGATGATGATCGATGATGATCGATGATGATCGATGATGATCGATGATGATCGATGATGATCTATGATGATCTATGATGATCGATGATGATCGATGATGCTCGCAGATGATCGATGAAGATCGATGATGATCGATGATGACCGATATTGATCGATGATAATCAAAGATGATCGATGATGATCGATGATGATCGATGATGATCGATGTTGATCGATGTTGATCGATGATGATCGATGATGATCGATGATGATCGATGATGATCGATGATGATCGATGATGATCGATGATGATCGATGTTGATCGATGTTGATCGATGATGATCGACGATGATCGATGATGATCGATGATGATCGATGATGATCGATGATGATCGATGTTGATCGATGTTGATCGATGCTGATCGATGTTGATCGATGATGATCGACGATGATCGATGATGATCGACGATGATCGATGATGATCGATGATGATCGATGATGATCGATGATGATCGATGTTGATCGATGATGATCGATTATGATCGATGATGATCGATGATGATCGATGATGATAGATGATGATCGATGATGATCGATGATGATCGATGATGATCGACGATGATCGAATTTGATCGAAGTTGATCGATGATCGATGATGATCGATGATGATCGATGATGATCGATGATGATCGATGATGATCGATGATGATCGACGATGATCGATGATGATCGATGATGATCGATGACGATGGATGATGAACGATGATGATCGATGATGATCGATGATGATCGATGATGATCGATGATGATCGATGATGATCGATAATGATCGATGATAATTAATCGATGATGATCGATGATGATCGATGATGATCGATGATGATCGATGATGATCGATGATGATCGATGATGATCGATGATGATCGATGATGATCGATGATGATCGATGATGATCGATGATGATCGATGATGATCGATGTTGATCGAAGTTGATCGATGATGATCATTGTTGATCGATGATGATCGATGATGATCGATGATGATCGATGATGACCGATGATGATCGATGATGATCGATGATGATCGATGATGATCGATGATGATCGATGATGATCGATGATGATCGATGATCGACGATGATCGAAGTTTATGGAAGTTGATCGAAGTTGATCGACGATGATCGACGATGATCGATGATGATCGATGATGATCGATGATGATCGATGATGATCGATGATGTTCGATGATGATCGATGATGATCGATGATGATCGATGATGCTCGCAGATGATCGATGAAGATCGATGATGATCGATGATGACCGATATTGATCGATGATAATCGATGATGATCGATGATGATCGATGATGATCGATGATGATCGATGTTGATCGATGTTGATCGATGATGATCGATGATGATCGATGATGATCGATGATGATCGATGATGATCGATGATGATCGATGTTGATCGATGATGATCGATGATGATCGATGTTGATCGATGTTGATCGATGCTGATCGATGTTGATCGATGATGATCGACGATGATCGATGATGATCGACGATGATCGATGATGATCGATGATGATCGATGATGATCGATGATGATCGATGATGATCGATGATGATCGATGTTGATCGATGATGATCGATTATGATCGATGATGATCGATGATGATCGATGATGATCGATGATGATCGGTGTTGATCGATGATGATCGATGATGATCGGTGTTGATAGATGATGATCGATGATGATCGATGATGATCGATGATGATCGACGATGATCGAATTTGATCGAAGTTGATCGATGATGATCGATGATGATCGATGATGATCGATGATGATCGATGATGATCGATGATGATCGACGATGATCGATGATGATCGATGATGCTCGCAGATGATCGATGAAGATCGATGATGATCGATGATGACCGATATTGATCGATGATAATCGATGATAATCGATGATGATCGATGATGATCGATGATGATCGATGATGATCGATGTTGATCGATGTTGATCGATGATGATCGATGATGATCGATGATGATCGATGATGATCGATGATGATCGATGTTGATCGATGATGATCGATGATGATCGATGATGATCGATGTTGATCGATGTTGATCGATGCTGATCGATGTTGATCGATGATGATCGACGATGATCGATGATGATCGACGATGATCGATGATGATCGATGATGATCGATGATGATCGATGATGATCGATGATGATCGATGATGATCGATGATGATCGATGTTGATCGATGATGATCGATTGTGATCGATGATGATCGATGATGATCGATGATGATAGATGATGATCGATGATGATCGATGATGATCGATGATGATCGACGATGATCGAATTTGATCGAAGTTGATCTATGATCGATGATGATCGATGATGATCGATGATGATCGATGATGATCGATGATGATCGACGATGATCGATGATGATCGATGATGATCGATGACGATCGATGATGAACGATGATGATCGATGATGATCGATGATGATCGATGATGATCGATGATGATCGATGATGATCGATAATGATTGATGATAATTAATCGATGATGATCGATGATGATCGATGATGATCGATGATGATCGATGATGATCGATGATGATCGATGATGATCGATGGTGATCGATGATGATCGAAGTTGATCGATGATGATCGATGTTGATCGATGATGATCGATGATGATCGATGATGATCGATGATGACCGATGATGATCGATGATGATCGATGATGATCGATGATGATCGATGATGATCGATGATGATCGATGATGATCGATGATGATCGATGATCGACGATGATCGAAGTTTATCGAAGTTGATCGAAGTTGATCGACGATGATCGACGATGATCGATGATGATCGATGATGATCGATGATGATCGATGATGATCGATGATGTTTGATGATGATCGATGATGATCGATGATGATCGATGATGCTCGATGATGATCGATGATGATCGATGATGATCGATGTTGATCGATGATGATCGATGATGATCGATGATGATCGATGTTGATCGATGTTGATCGATGCTGATCGATGTTGATCGATAATGATCGACGATGATCGATGATGATCGACGATGATCGATGATGATCGATGATGATCGATGATGATCGATGATGATCGATGATGATCGATGATGATCGATGATGATCGATGATGATCGATGATGATCGATGATGATCGGTGTTGATCGATGATGATCGATGATGATCGGTGTTGATAGATGATGATCGATGATGATCGATGATGATCGATGATGATCGACGATGATCGAATTTGATCGAAGTTGATCGATGATGATCGATGATGATCGATGATGATCGATGATGATCGATGATGATCGATGATGATCGATGATGATCGATGATGATCGATGATGATCGACGATGATCGATGATGATCGATGATGATCGATGACGATCGATGATGATCGATGATGATCGATGATGATCGATGATGATCGATGATGATCGATGATGATCGATGATGATCGATGATGATCGATGATGATCGATGATGATCGATGATGATCGATGATGATCGATGATGATCGATGATCGACGATGATCGATGTTTATCGAAGTTGATCGACGATGATCGACGATGATCGATGATGATCGATGATGATCGATGATGATCGATGATGATCGATGATGTTCGATGATGATCGATGATGATCGATGATGATCGATGATGCTCGCAGATGATCGATGAAGATCGATGATGATCGATGATGACCGATATTGATCGATGATAATCGATGATGATCGATGATGATCGATGATGATCGATGTTGATCGATGTTGATCGATGATGATCGATGATGATCGATGATGATCGATGATGATCGACGATGATCGATGATGATCGATGATGATCGATGATGATCGATGATGATCGATGATGATCGATGATGATCGATGATGATCGATGTTGATCGATGATGATCGATTATGATCGATGATGATCGATGATGATCGATGATGATCGATGATGATCGGTGTTGATCGATGATGATCGATGATGATCGGTGTTGATAGATGATGATCGATGATGATCGATGATGATCGATGATGATCGACGATGATCGAATTTGATCGAAGTTGATCGATGATGATCGATGATGATCGATGATGATCGATGATGATCGATGATGATCGATGATGATCGATGATGATCGATGATGATCGATGATGATCGATGATGATCTATGATGATCTATGATGATCGATGATGATCGATGATGATCGATGATGATCGATGATGATCGATGATGATCGATGATGATCGATGATGATCGATGATGATCGATGATCGACGATGATCGAAGTTGATCGAAGTTGATCGACGATGATCGACGATGATCGATGATCATCTGCGATCGATGAAGATCGATGATGATCGATGATGACCGATATTGATCGATGATAATCGATGATGATCGATGATGATCGATGATGATCGATGATGATCGATGTTGATCGATGTTGATCGATGATGATCGATGATGATCGATGATGATCGATGATGATCGATGATGATCGATGATGATCGATGCTGATCGATGTTGATCGATGTTGATCGATGCTGATCGATGTTGATCGATGATGATCGACGATGATCGATGATGATCGATGATGATCGATGATGATCGATGATGATCGATGTTGATCGATGTTGATCGATGCTGATCGATGTTGATCGATGATGATCGATGATGATCGATGATGATCGATGATGATCGATGATGATCGATGATGATCGATGATGATCGATGATGATCGATGATGATCGATGATGATCTGTGTTGATCGATGATGATCGATGATGATCGGTGTTGATCGATGATGATCGATGATGATCGATGATGATCGATGATGATCGATGATGATCGATGATGATCGATGATGATCGATGATGATCGATTATGATCGATGATGATCGATGATGATCTGTGTTGATCGATGATGATCGATGATGATCGATGATGATCGATGATGATCGATGATGATCGATGATGATCGATGATGATCGATGATGATCGATGATGATCGATGATGATCGATGATGATCGATGATGATCGATGATGATCGATGATGATCTATGATGATCTATGATGATCGATGATGATCGATGATGCTCGCAGATGATCGATGAAGATCGATGATGATCGATGATGACCGATATTGATCGATGATAATCAAAGATGATCGATGATGATCGATGATGATCGATGATGATCGATGTTGATCGATGTTGATCGATGATGATCGATGATGATCGATGATGATCGATGATGATCGATGATGATCGATGATGATCGATGATGATCGATGTTGATCGATGTTGATCGATGCTGATCGATGTTGATCGATGATGATCGACGATGATCGATGATGATCGATGATGATCGATGATGATCGATGATGATCGATGTTGATCGATGTTGATCGATGCTGATCGATGTTGATCGATGATGATCGACGATGATCGATGATGATCGATGATGATCGATGATGATCGATGATGATCGATGATGATCGATGTTGATCGATGATGATCGATTATGATCGATGATGATCGATGATGATCGATGATGATAGATGATGATCGATGATGATCGATGATGATCGATGATGATCGACGATGATCGAATTTGATCGAAGTTGATCGATGATCGATGATGATCGATGATGATCGATGATGATCGATGATGATCGATGATGATCGATGATGATCGATGATGATCGATGATGATCGATGATGATCGATGATGATCGACGATGATCGATGATGATCGATGATGATCGATGACGATGGATGATGAACGATGATGATCGATGATGATCGATGATGATCGATGATGATCGATGATGATCGATGATGATCGATAATGATCGATGATAATTAATCGATGATGATCGATGATGATCGATGATGATCGATGATGATCGATGATGATCGATGATGATCGATGATGATCGATGATGATCGATGATGATCGATGATGATCGATGATGATCGATGATGATCGATGATGATCGATGATGATCGATGATGATCGATGTTGATCGAAGTTGATCGATGATGATCATTGTTGATCGATGATGATCGATGATGATCGATGATGATCGATGATGACCGATGATGATCGATGATGATCGATGATGATCGATGATGATCGATGATGATCGATGATGATCGATGATGATCGATGATCGACGATGATCGAAGTTTATGGAAGTTGATCGAAGTTGATCGACGATGATCGATGTTGATCGATGATGCTCGCAGATGATCGATGAAGATCGATGATGATCGATGATGACCGATATTGATCGATGATAATCGATGATGATCGATGATGATCGATGATGATCGATGATGATCGATGTTGATCGATGTTGATCGATGATGATCGATGATGATCGATGATGATCGATGATGATCGATGATGATCGATGATGATCGATGTTGATCGATGATGATCGATGATGATCGATGTTGATCGATGTTGATCGATGCTGATCGATGTTGATCGATGATGATCGACGATGATCGATGATGATCGACGATGATCGATGATGATCGATGATGATCGATGATGATCGATGATGATCGATGATGATCGATGATGATCGATGTTGATCGATGATGATCGATTATGATCGATGATGATCGATGATGATCGATGATGATCGATGATGATCGGTGTTGATCGATGATGATCGATGATGATCGGTGTTGATAGATGATGATCGATGATGATCGATGATGATCGATGATGATCGACGATGATCGAATTTGATCGAAGTTGATCGATGATGATCGATGATGATCGATGATGATCGATGATGATCGATGATGATCGATGATGATCGACGATGATCGATGATGATCGATGATGCTCGCAGATGATCGATGAAGATCGATGATGATCGATGATGACCGATATTGATCGATGATAATCGATGATGATCGATGATGATCGATGATGATCGATGATGATCGATGTTGATCGATGTTGATCGATGATGATCGATGATGATCGATGATGATCGATGATGATCGATGATGATCGATGATGATCGATGATGATCGATGATGATCGATGATGATCGATGATGATCGATGTTGATCGATGTTGATCGATGCTGATCGATGTTGATCGATGATGATCGACGATGATCGATGATGATAGATGATGATCGATGATGATCGATGATGATCGATGATGATCGATGATGATCGACGATGATCGAATTTGATCGAAGTTGATCTATGATCGATGATGATCGATGATGATCGATGATGATCGATGATGATCGATGATGATCGACGATGATCGATGATGATCGATGATGATCGATGACGATCGATGATGAACGATGATGATCGATGATGATCGATGATGATCGATGATGATCGATGATGATCGATGATGATCGATAATGATCGATAATAATTAATCGATGATGATCGATGATGATCGATGATGATCGATGATGATCGATGATGATCGATGATGATCGATGATGATCGATGATGATCGATGATGATCGATGATGATCGATGATGATCGATGATGATCGATGATGATCGATGATGATCGATGTTGATCGAAGTTGATCGATGATGATCGATGTTGATCGATGATGATCGATGATGATCGATGATGATCGATGATGACCGATGATGATCGATGATGATCGATGATGATCGATGATGATCGATGATGATCGATGATGATCGATGATGATCGATGATGATCGATGATCGACGATGATCGAAGTTTATCGAAGTTGATCGAAGTTGATCGACGATTGATCGACGATGATCGATGATGATCGATGATGATCGATGATGATCGATGATGATCGATGATGTTCGATGATGATCGATGATGATCGATGATGATCGATGATGCTCGATGATGATCGATGATGATCGATGATGATCGATGTTGATCGATGATGATCGATGATGATCGATGATGATCGATGTTGATCGATGTTGATCGATGCTGATCGATGTTGATCGATGATGATCGACGATGATCGATGATGATCGACGATGATCGATGATGATCGATGATGATCGATGATGATCGATGATGATCGATGATGATCGATGATGATCGATGATGATCGATGTTGATCGATGATGATCGATTATGATCGATGATGATCGATGATGATCGATGATGATCGATGATGATCGGTGTTGATCGATGATGATCGATGATGATCGGTGTTGATAGATGATGATCGATGATGATCGATGATGATCGATGATGATCGACGATGATCGAATTTGATCGAAGTTGATCGATGATGATCGATGATGATCGATGATGATCGATGATGATCGATGATGATCGATGATGATCGATGATGATCGATGATGATCGATGATGATCGATGATGATCGATGATGATCGATGATGATCGATGATGATCGATGATGATCGATGATGATCGATGATGATCGATGATGATCGATGATGATCGATGATGACCGATATTGATCGATGATGATCGATGATGATCGATGATCGACGATGATCGAAGTTTATCGAAGTTGATCGAAGTTGATCGACGATGATCGACGATGATCGATGATGATCGATGATGATCGATGATGATCGATGATGATCGATGATGTTCGATGATGATCGATGATGATCGATGATGATCGATGATGCTCGCAGATGATCGATGAAGATCGATGATGATTGATGATGACCGATATTGATCGATGATAATCGATGATGATCGATGATGATCGATGATGATCGATGATGATCGATGTTGATCGATGTTGATCGATGATGATCGATGATGATCGATGATGATCGATGATGATCGATGATGATCGATGATGATCGATGTTGATCGATGATGATCGATGATGATCGATGATGATCGATGTTGATCGATGTTGATCGATGCTGATCGATGTTGATCGATGATGATCGACGATGATCGATGATGATCGACGATGATCGATGATGATCGATGATGATCGATGATGATCGATGATGATCGATGATGATCGATGAGGATCGATGTTGATCGATGATGATCGATTATGATCGATGATGATCGATGATGATCGATGATGATCGATGATGATCGGTGTTGATCGATGATGATCGATGATGATCGGTGTTGATAGATGATGATCGATGATGATCGATGATGATCGATGATGATCGACGATGATCGAATTTGATCGAAGTTGATCGATGATGATCGATGATGATCGATGATGATCGATGATGATCGATGATGATCGATGATGATCGATGATGATCGATGATGATCGATGATGATCGATGATGATCGATGATGATCGATGATGATCTATGATGATCTATGATGATCGATGATGATCGATGATGCTCGCAGATGATCGATGAAGATCGATGATGATCGATGATGACCGATATTGATCGATGATAATCGATGATGATCGATGATGATCGATGATGATCGATGATGATCGATGTTGATCGATGTTGATCGATGATGATCGATGATGATCGATGATGATCGATGATGATCGATGATGATCGATGATGATCGATGATGATCGATGTTGATCGATGATGATCGATGATGATCGATGATGATCGATGTTGATCGATGTTGATCGATGCTGATCGATGTTGATCGATGATGATCGACGATGATCGATGATGATCGACGATGATCGATGATGATCGATGATGATCGATGATGATCGATGATGATCGATGATGATCGATGATGATCGATGTTGATCGATGATGATCGATTATGATCGATGATGATCGATGATGATCGATGATGATCGATGATGATCGGTGATGATCGATGATGATCGGTGATGATCGATGATGATCGATGATGATCGATGATGATCGATGATGATCGATGATGACCGATTATGATCGATGATGATCGATGATGATCTGTGTTGATCGATGATGATCGATGATGATCGATGATGATCGATGATGATCGATGATGATCGATGATGATCGATGATGATCGATGATGATCGATGATGATCGATGATGATCGATGATGATCGATGATGATCGATGATGATCTATGATGATCTATGATGATCGATGATGATCGATGATGCTCGCAGATGATCGATGAAGATCGATGATGATCGATGATGACCGATATTGATCGATGATAATCGATGATGATCGATGATGATCGATAATGATCGATGATGATCGATGTTGATCGATGTTGATCGATGATGATCGATGATGATCGATGATGATCGATGATGATCGATGATGATCGATGATGATCGATGCTGATCGATGTTGATCGATGTTGATCGATGCTGATCGATGTTGATCGATGATGATCGACGATGATCGATGATGATCGATGATGATCGATGATGATCGATGATGATCGATGTTGATCGATGTTGATCGATGCTGATCGATGTTGATCGATGATGATCGGTGTTGATCGATGATGATCGATGATGATCGATGATGATCGATGATGATCGATAATGATCGATGATGATCGATGATGATCGATGATGATCGATGATGATCGATGATGATCTGTGTTGATCGATGATGATCGATGATGATCGGTGTTGATCGATGATGATCGATGATGATCGATGATGATCGATGATGATCGATGATGATCGATGATGATCGATGATGATCGATGATGATCGATTATGATCGATGATGATCGATGATGGTCTGTGTTGATCGATGATGATCGATGATGATCGATGATGATCGATGATGATCGATGATGATCGATGATGATCGATGATGATCGATGATGATCGATGATGATCGATGATGATCGATGATGATCGATGATGATCTATGATGATCTATGATGATCGATGATGATCGATGATGCTCGCAGATGATCGATGAAGATCGATGATGATCGATGATGACCGATATTGATCGATGATAATCAAAGATGATCGATGATGATCGATGATGATCGATGATGATCGATGTTGATCGATGTTGATCGATGATGATCGATGATGATCGATGATGATCGATGATGATCGATGATGATCGATGATGATCGATGATGATCGATGTTGATCGATGTTGATCGATGCTGATCGATGTTGATCGATGATGATCGACGATGATCGATGATGATCGATGATGATCGATGATGATCGATGATGATCGATGTTGATCGATGTTGACCGATGCTGATCGATGTTGATCGATGATGATCGACGATGATCGATGATGATCGACGATGATCGATGATGATCGATGATGATCGATGATGATCGATGATGATCGATGTTGATCGATGATGATCGATTATGATCGATGGTGATCGATGATGATCGATGATGATAGATGATGATCGATGATGATCGATGATGATCGATGATGATCGACGATGATCGAATTTGATCGAAGTTGATCGATGATCGATGATGATCGATGATGATCGATGATGATCGATGATGATCGATGATGATCGATGATGATCGATGATGATCGACGATGATCGATGATGATCGATGATGATCGATGACGATGGATGATGAACGATGATGATCGATGATGATCGATGATGATCGATGATGATCGATGATGATCGATGATGATCGATAATGATCGATGATAATTAATCGATGATGATCGATGATGATCGATGATGATCGATGATGATCGATGATGATCGATGATGATCGATGATGATCGATGATGATCGATGATGATCGATGATGATCGATGATGATCGATGATGATCGATGATGATCGATGATGATCGATGATGATCGATGATGATCGATGATGATCGATGATGATCGATGATGATCGATGTTGATCGAAGTTGATCGATGATGATCATTGTTGATCGATGATGATCGATGATGATCGATGATGATCGATGATGACCGATGATGATCGATGATGATCGATGATGATCGATGATGATCGATGATGATCGATGATGATCGATGATGATCGATGATCGACGATGATCGAAGTTTATGGAAGTTGATCGAAGTTGATCGACGATTATCGACGATGATCGATGATGATCGATGATGATCGATGATGATCGATGATGATCGATGATGTTCGATGATGATCGATGATGATCGATGATGATCGATGATGCTCGCAGATGATCGATGAAGATCGATGATGATCGATGATGACCGATATTGATCGATGATAATCGATGATGATCGATGATGATCGATGATGATCGATGATGATCGATGTTGATCGATGTTGATCGATGATGATCGATGATGATCGATGATGATCGATGATGATCGATGATGATCGATGATGATCGATGATGATCGATGATGATCGATGATGATCGATGATGATCGATGATGATCGATGATGATCTATGATGATCTATGATGATCGATGATGATCGATGATGCTCGCAGATGATCGATGAAGATCGATGATGATCGATGATGACCGATATTGATCGATGATAATCAAAGATGATCGATGATGATCGATGATGATCGATGATGATCGATGTTGATCGATGTTGATCGATGATGATCGATGATGATCGATGATGATCGATGATGATCGATGATGATCGATGATGATCGATGATGATCGATGTTGATCGATGTTGATCGATGCTGATCGATGTTGATCGATGATGATCGACGATGATCGATGATGATCGATGATGATCGATGATGATCGATGATGATCGATGTTGATCGATGTTGACCGATGCTGATCGATGTTGATCGATGATGATCGACGATGATCGATGATGATCGACGATGATCGATGATGATCGATGATGATCGATGATGATCGATGATGATCGATGTTGATCGATGATGATCGATTATGATCGATGGTGATCGATGATGATCGATGATGATAGATGATGATCGATGATGATCGATGATGATCGATGATGATCGACGATGATCGAATTTGATCGAAGTTGATCGATGATCGATGATGATCGATGATGATCGATGATGATCGATGATGATCGATGATGATCGATGATGATCGATGATGATCGACGATGATCGATGATGATCGATGATGATCGATGACGATGGATGATGAACGATGATGATCGATGATGATCGATGATGATCGATGATGATCGATGATGATCGATGATGATCGATAATGATCGATGATAATTAATCGATGATGATCGATGATGATCGATGATGATCGATGATGATCGATGATGATCGATGATGATCGATGATGATCGATGATGATCGATGATGATCGATGATGATCGATGATGATCGATGATGATCGATGATGATCGATGATGATCGATGATGATCGATGATGATCGATGATGATCGATGATGATCGATGTTGATCGAAGTTGATCGATGATGATCATTGTTGATCGATGATGATCGATGATGATCGATGATGATCGATGATGACCGATGATGATCGATGATGATCGATGATGATCGATGATGATCGATGATGATCGATGATGATCGATGATGATCGATGATCGACGATGATCGAAGTTTATGGAAGTTGATCGAAGTTGATCGACGATTATCGACGATGATCGATGATGATCGATGATGATCGATGATGATCGATGATGATCGATGATGTTCGATGATGATCGATGATGATCGATGATGATCGATGATGCTCGCAGATGATCGATGAAGATCGATGATGATCGATGATGACCGATATTGATCGATGATAATCGATGATGATCGATGATGATCGATGATGATCGATGATGATCGATGTTGATCGATGTTGATCGATGATGATCGATGATGATCGATGATGATCGATGATGATCGATGATGATCGATGATGATCGATGTTGATCGATGATGATCGATGATGATCGATGTTGATCGATGTTGATCGATGCTGATCGATGTTGATCGATGATGATCGACGATGATCGATGATGATCGACGATGATCGATGATGATCGATGATGATCGATGATGATCGATGATGATCGATGATGATCGATGATGATCGATGTTGATCGATGATGATCGATTTTGATCGATGATGATCGATGATGATCGATGATGATCGATGATGATCGGTGTTGATCGATGATGATCGATGATGATCGGTGTTGATAGATGATGATCGATGATGATCGATGATGATCGATGATGATCGACGATGATCGAATTTGATCGAAGTTGATCGATGATGATCGATGATGATCGATGATGATCGATGATGATCGATGATGATCGATGATGATCGACGATGATCGATGATGATCGATGATGCTTGCAGATGATCGATGAAGATCGATGATGATCGATGATGACCGATATTGATCGATGATAATCGATGATAATCGATGATGATCGATGATGATCGATGATGATCGATGATGATCGATGTTGATCGATGTTGATCGATGATGATCGATGATGATCGATGATGATCGATGATGATCGATGATGATCGATGTTGATCGTTGATGATCGATGATGATCGATGATGATCGATGTTGATCGATGTTGATCGATGCTGATCGATGTTGATCGATGATGATCGACGATGATCGATGATGATCGACGATGATCGATGATGATCGATGATGATCGATGATGATCGATGATGATCGATGATGATCGATGATGATCGATGTTGATCGATGATGATCGATTATGATCGATGATGATCGATGATGATCGATGATGATAGATGATGATCGATGATGATCGATGATGATCGATGATGATCGATGATGATCGACGATGATCGAATTTGATCGAAGTTGATCTATGATCGATGATGATCGATGATGATCGATGATGATCGATGATGATCGATGATGATCGACGATGATCGATGATGATCGATGATGATCGATGACGATCGATGATGAACGATGATGATCGATGATGATCGATGATGATCGATGATGATCGATGATGATCGATGATGATCGATAATGATCGATGATAATTAATCGATGATGATCGATGATGATCGATGATGATCGATGATGATCGATGATGATCGATGATGATCGATGATGATCGATGATGATCGATGATGATCGATGATGATCGATGATGATCGATGATGATCGATGATGATCGATGATTATCGATGATGATCGATGATGACCGATGATGATCGATGATGATCGATGATGATCGATGATGATCGATGATGATCGATGATGATCGATGATGATCGATGATGATCGATGATGATCGATGATCGACGATGATCGAAGTTTATCGAAGTTGATCGAAGTTGATCGACGATGATCGACGATGATCGATGATGATCGATGATGATCGATGATGATCGATGATGATCGATGATGTTCGATGATGATCGATGATGATCGATGATGATCGATAATGATCGATGATGATCGATGATGATCGATGTTGATCGATGATGATCGATGATGATCGATGATGATCGATGTTGATCGATGTTGATCGATGTTGATCGATGATGATCGATGATGATCGATGATGATCGATGTTGATCGATGCTGATCGATGTTGATCGATGATGATCGACGATGATCGATGATGATCGACGATGATCGATGATGATCGATGATGATCGATGATGATCGATGATGATCGATGATGATCGATGATGATCGATGATGATCGATGATGATCGGTGTTGATCGATGATGATCGATGATGATCGGTGTTGATAGATGATGATCGATGATGATCGATGATGATCGATGATGATCGACGATGATCGAATTTGATCGAAGTTGATCGATGATGATCGATGATGATCGATGATGATCGATGATGATCGATGATGATCGATGATGATCGATGATGATCGATGATGATCGATGATGATCGATGATGATCGATGATGATCGATGATGATCGATGATGATCGATGATGATCGATGATGATCGATGATGATCGATGATGATCGATGATGATCGATGATCGACGATGATCGAAGTTTATCGAAGTTGATCGAAGTTGATCGACGATGATCGACGATGATCGATGATGATCGATGATGATCGATGATGATCGATGATGATCGATGATGTTCGATGATGATCGATGATGATCGATGATGATCGATGATGCTCGCAGATGATCGATGAAGATCGATGATGATCGATGATGACCGATATTGATCGATGATAATCGATGATGATCGATGATGATCGATGATGATCGATGATGATCGATGTTGATCGATGTTGATCGATGATGATCGATGATGAACGATGATGATCGATGATGATCGATGATGATCGATGATGATCGATATTGATCGATGATGATCGATGATGATCGATGATGATCGATGTTGATCGATGTTGATCGATGCTGATCGATGTTGATCGATGATGATCGACGATGATCGATGATGATCGACGATGATCGATGATGATCGATGATGATCGATGATGATCGATGATGATCGATGATGATCGATGATGATCGATGTTGATCGATGATGATCGATTATGATCGATGATGATCGATGATGATCGATGATGATCGATGATGATCGATGATGATCGATAATGATCGATGATAATTAATCGATGATGATCGATGATGATCGATGATGATCGATGATGATCGATGATGATCGATGATCATCGATGATGATCGATGATGATCGATGATGATCGATGATGATCGATGATGATCGATGATTATCGATGATGATCGATGATGATCGATGATGATCGATGATGATCGATGATGATCGATGATGATCGATGATGATCGATGATGATCTATGATGATCTATGATGATCGATGATGATCGATGATGCTCGCAGATGATCGATGAAGATCGATGATGATCGATGATGACCGATATTGATCGATGATAATCGATGATGATCGATGATGATCGATGATGATCGATGATGATCGATGTTGATCGATGTTGATCGATGATGATCGATGATGATCGATGATGATCGATGATGATCGATGATGATCGATGATGATCGATGATGATCGATGTTGATCGATGATGATCGATGATGATCGATGATGATCGATGTTGATCGATGTTGATCGATGCTGATCGATGTTGATCGATGATGATCGACGATGATCGATGATGATCGACGATGATCGATGATGATCGATGATGATCGATGATGATCGATGATGATCGATGATGATCGATGATGATCGATGTTGATCGATGATGATCGATTATGATCGATGATGATCGATGATGATCGATGATGATAGATGATGATCGATGATGATCGATGATGATCGATGATGATCGACGATGATCGAATTTGATCGAAGTTGATCGATGATCGATGATGATCGATGATGATCGATGATGATCGATGATGATCGATGATGATCGACGATGATCGATGATGATCGATGATTATCGATGATGATCGATGATGATCGATGATGATCGATGTTGATCGAAGTTGATCGATGATGATCGATGTTGATCGATGATGATCGATGATGATCGATGATGATCGATGATGATCGATGTTGATCGATGTTGATCGATGATGATCGATGATGATCGATGATGATCGATGATGATCGATGATGATCGATGTTGATCGATGATGATCGATGATGATCGATGATGATCGATGTTGATCGATGTTGATCGATGCTGATCGATGTTGATCGATGATGATCGACGATGATCGATGATGATCGACGATGATCGATGATGATCGATGATGATCGATGATGATCGATGATGATCGATGATGATCGATGATGATCGATGATGATCGATGTTGATCGATGATGATCGATTATGATCGATGATGATCGATGATGATCGATGATGATAGATGATGATCGATGATGATCGATGATGATCGATGATGATCGACGATGATCGAATTTGATCGAAGTTGATCTATGATCGATGATGATCGATGATGATCGATGATGATCGATGATGATCGATGATGATCGACGATGATCGATGATGATCGATGATGATCGATGACGATCGATGATGAACGATGATGATCGATGATGATCGATGATGATCGATGATCATCGATGATGATCGATGATGATCGATAATGATCGATGATAATTAATCGATGATGATCGATGATGATCGATGATGATCGATGATGATCGATGATGATGGATGATCATCGATGATGATCGATGATGATCGATGATGATCGATGATGATCGATGATGATCGATGATTATCGATGATGATCGATGATGATCGATGATGATCGAAGTTGATCGAAGTTGATCGATGATGATCGATGTTGATCGATGATGATCGATGATGATCGATGATGATCGATGATGACCGATGATGATCGATGATGATCGATGATGATCGATGATGATCGATGATGATCGATGATGATCGATGATGATCGATGATCGACGATGATCGAAGTTTATCGAAGTTGATCGAAGTTGATCGACGATGATCGACGATGATCGATGATGATCGGTGATGATCGATGATGATCGATGATGATCGATGATGTTCGATGATGATCGATGATGATCGATGATGATCGATGATGCTCGATGATGATCGATGATGATCGATGATGATAGATGTTGATCGATGATGATCGATGATGATCGATGATGATTGATGTTGATCGATGTTGATCGATGCTGATCGATGTTGATCGATGATGATCGACGATGATCGATGATGATCGACGATGATCGATGATGATCGATGATGATCGATGATGATCGATGATGATCGATGATGATCGATGATGATCGATGTTGATCGATGATGATCGATTATGATCGATGATGATCGATGATGATCGATGATGATCGATGATGATCGGTGTTGATCGATGATGATCGATGATGATCGGTGTTGATAGATGATGATCGATGATGATCGATGATGATCGATGATGATCGACGATGATCGAATTTGATCGAAGTTGATCGATGATGATCGATGATGATCGATGATGATCGATGATGATCGATGACGATCGATGATGAACGATGATGATCGATGATGATCGATGATGATCGATGATGATCGATGATGATCGATGATGATCGATGATGATCGATGATGATCGATGATGATCGATGATGATCGATGATGATCGATGATCGACGATGATCGAAGTTTATCGAAGTTGATCGAAGTTGATCGACGATGATCGACGATGATCGACGATGATCGATGATGATCGATGATGATCGATGATGATCGATGATGTTCGATGATGATCGATGATGATCGATGATGATCGATGATGCTCGCAGATGATCGATGAAGATCGATGATGATCGATGATGACCGATATTGATCGATGATAATCGATGATGATCGATGATGATCGATGATGATCGATGATGATCGATGTTGATTGATGTTGATCGATGATGATCGATGATGATCGATGATGATCGATGATGATCGATGATGATCGATGATGATCGATGTTGATCGATGATGATCGATGATGATCGATGATGATCGATGTTGATCGATGTTGATCGATGCTGATCGATGTTGATCGATGATGATCGACGATGATCGATGATGATCGACGATGATCGATGATGATCGATGATGATCGATGATGATCGATGATGATCGATGATGATCGATGATGATCGATGTTGATCGATGATGATCGATTATGATCGATGATGATCGATGATGATCGATGATGATCGATGATGATCGGTGTTGATCGATGATGATCGATGATGATCGGTGTTGATAGATGATGATCGATGATGATCGATGATGATCGTTGATGATCGACGATGATCGAATTTGATCGAAGTTGATCGATGATGATCGATGATGATCGATGATGATCGATGATGATCGATGATGATCGATGATGATCGATGATGATCGATGATGATCGATGATGATCGATGATGATCGATGATGATCGATGATGATCGATGATGATCGATGATGATCTATGATGATCTATGATGATCGATGATGATCGATGATGATCGATGATGATCGATGATGATCGATGATGATCGATGATGATCGATGATGATCGATGATCGACGATGATCGAAGTTTATCGAAGTTGATCGACGATGATCGACGATGATCGATGATGATCGATGATGATCGATGATGATCGATGATGATCGATGATGTTCGATGATGATCGATGATGATCGATGATGATCGATGATGCTCGCAGATGATCGATGAAGATCGATGATGATCGATGATGACCGATATTGATCGATGATAATCGATGATGATCGATGATGATCGATGTTGATCGATGATGATCGATGTTGATCGATGTTGATCGATGATGATCGATGATGATCGATGATGATCGATGATGATCGATGATGATCGATGATGATCGATGTTGATCGATGATGATCGATGATGATCGATGATGATCGATGTTGATCGATGTTGATCGATGCTGATCGATGTTGATCGATGATGATCGACGATGATCGATGATGATCGACGATGATCGATGATGATCGATGATGATCGATGATGATCGATGATGATCGATGTTGATCGATGATGATCGATTATGATCGATGATGATCGATGATGATCGATGATGATCGATGATGATCGGTGTTGATCGATGATGATCGATGATGATCGGTGTTGATAGATGATGATCGATGATGATCGATGATGATCGATGATGATCGACGATGATCGAATTTGATCGAAGTTGATCGATGATGATCGATGATGATCGATGATGATCGATGATGATCGATGATGATCGATGATGATCGATGATGATCGATGATGATCGATGATGATCGATGATGATCGATGATGATCGATGATGATCGATGATGATCTATGATGATCTATGATGATCGATGATGATCGATGATGCTCGCAGATGATCGATGAAGATCGATGATGATCGATGATGACCGATATTGATCGATGATAATCGATGATGATCGATGATGATCGATGATGATCGATGATGATCGATGATGATCGATGTTGATCGATGTTGATCGATGATGATCGATGATGATCGATGATGATCGATGATGATCGATGATGATCGATGATGATCGATGATGATCGATGTTGATCGATGATGATCGATGATGATCGATGATGATCGATGTTGATCGATGTTGATCGATGCTGATCGATGTTGGTCGATGATGATCGACGATGATCGATGATGATCGACGAAGATCGATGATGATCGATGATGATCGATGATGATCGATGATGATCGATGATGATCGATGATGATCGATGTTGATCGATGATGATCGATTATGATCGATGATGATCGATGATGATCGATGATGATAGATGATGATCGATGATGATCGATGATGATCGATGATGATCGACGATGATCGAATTTGATCGAAGTTGATCGATGATCGATGATGATCGATGATGATCGATGATGATCGATGATGATCGATGATGATCGATGATGATCGACGATGATCGATGATGATCGATGATTATCGATGATGATCGATGATGATCGATGATGATCGATGTTGATCAAAGTTGATCGATGATGATCGATGTTGATCGATGATGATCGATGATGATCGATGATGATCGATGATGACCGATGATGATCGATGATGATCGATGATGATCGATGATGATCGATGATGATCGATGATGATCGATGATGATCGATGATCGACGATGATCGAAGTTTATCGAAGTTGATCGAAGTTGATCGACGATGATCGACGATGATCGATGATGATCGATGATGATCGATGATGATCGATGATGATCGATGATGCTCGCAGATGATCGATGAAGATCGATGAAGATCGATGATGATCGATGATGACCGATATTGATCGATGATAATCGATGATGATCGATGATGATCGATGATGATCGATGATGATTGATGTTGATCGATGTTGATCGATGATGATCGATGATGATCGATGATGATCGATGATGATCGATGATGATCGATGATGATCGATGTTGATCGATGATGATCGATGATGATCGATGATGATCGATGTTGATCGATGTTGATCGATGCTGATCGATGTTGATCGATGATGATCGACGATGATCGATGATGATCGACGATGATCGATGATGATCGATGATGATCGATGATGATCGATGATGATCGATGATGATCGATGATGATCGATGTTGATCGATGATGATCGATTATGATCGATGATGATCGATGATGATCGATGATGATCGATGATGATCGGTGTTGATCGATGATGATCGATGATGATCGGTGTTGATAGATGATGATCGATGATGATCGATGATGATCGACGATGATCGAATTTGATCGAAGTTGATCGATGATGATCGATGATGATCGATGATGATCGATGATGATCGATGATGATCGATGATGATCGATGATGATCGACGATGATCGATGATGATCGATGATGATCGATGACGATCGATGATGAACGATGATGATCGATGATGATCGATGATGATCGATGATGATCGATGATGATCGATGATGATCGATGATGATCGATGATGATCGATGATGATCGATGATGATCGATGATGATCGATGATGATCGATGATGATCGATGATGATCGATGATGATCGATGATCGACGATGATCGAAGTTTATCGAAGTTGATCGAAGTTGATCGACGATGATCGACGATGATCGATGATGATCGATGATGATCGATGATGATCGATGATGATCGATGATGTTCGATGATGATCGATGATGATCGATGATGATCGATGATGCTCGCAGATGATCGATGAAGATCGATGATGATCGATGATGACCGATATTGATCGATGATAATCGATGATGATCGATGATGATCGATGATGATCGATGATGATCGATGTTGATCGATGTTGATCGATGATGATCGATGATGATCGATGATGATCGATGATGATCGATGATGATCTATGATGATCTATGATGATCGATGATGATCGATGATGCTCGCAGATGATCGATGAAGATCGATGATGATCGATGATGACCGATATTGATCGATGATAATCGATGATGATCGATGATGATCGATGATGATCGATGATGATCGATGTTGATCGATGTTGATCGATGATGATCGATGATGATCGATGATGATCGATGATGATCGATGATGATCGATGATGATCGATGATGATCGATGATGATCGATGTTGATCGATGATGATCGATGATGATCGATGATGATCGATGTTGATCGATGTTGATCGATGCTGATCGATGTTGGTCGATGATGATCGACGATGATCGATGATGATCGACGATGATCGATGATGATCGATGATGATCGATGATGATCGATGATGATCGATGATGATCGATGATGATCGATGTTGATCGATGATGATCGATTATGATCGATGATGATCGATGATGATCGATGATGATAGATGATGATCGATGATGATCGATGATGATCGATGATGATCGACGATGATCGAATTTGATCGAAGTTGATCGATGATCGATGATGATCGATGATGATCGATGATGATCGATGATGATCGATGATGATCGACGATGATCGATGATGATCGATGATTATCGATGATGATCGATGATGATCGATGATGATCGATGTTGATCGAAGTTGATCGATGATGATCGATGTTGATCGATGATGATCGATGATGATCGATGATGATCGATGATGACCGATGATGATCGATGATGATCGATGATGATCGATGATGATCGATGATGATCGATGATGATCGATGATGATCGATGATCGACGATGATCGAAGTTTATCGAAGTTGATCGAAGTTGATCGACGATGATCGACGATGATCGATGATGATCGATGATGATCGATGATGTTCGATGATGATCGATGATGATCGATGATGATCGATGATGCTCGCAGATGATCGATGAAGATCGATGAAGATCGATGATGATCGATGATGACCGATATTGATCGATGATAATCGATGATGATCGATGATGATCGATGATGATCGATGATGATTGATGTTGATCGATGTTGATCGATGATGATCGATGATGATCGATGATGATCGATGATGATCGATGATGATCGATGATGATCGATGTTGATCGATGATGATCGATGATGATCGATGATGATCGATGTTGATCGATGTTGATCGATGCTGATCGATGTTGATCGATGATGATCGACGATGATCGATGATGATCGACGATGATCGATGATGATCGATGATGATCGATGATGATCGATGATGATCGATGATGATCGATGATGATCGATGTTGATCGATGATGATCGATTATGATCGATGATGATCGATGATGATCGATGATGATCGATGATGATCGGTGTTGATCGATGATGATCGATGATGATCGGTGTTGATAGATGATGATCGATGATGATCGATGATGATCGACGATGATCGAATTTGATCGAAGTTGATCGATGATGATCGATGATGATCGATGATGATCGATGATGATCGATGATGATCGATGATGATCGATGATGATCGACGATGATCGATGATGATCGATGATGAACGATGACGATCGATGATGAACGATGATGATCGATGATGATCGATGATGATCGATGATGATCGATGATGATCGATGATGATCGATGATGATCGATGATGATCGATGATGATCGATGATGATCGATGATGATCGATGATGATCGATGATGATCGATGATGATCGATGATGATCGATGATGATCGATGATGATCGATGATCGACGATGATCGAAGTTTATCGAAGTTGATCGAAGTTGATCGACGATGATCGACGATGATCGATGATGATCGATGATGATCGATGATGATCGATGATGATCGATGATGTTCGATGATGATCGATGATGATCGATGATGATCGATGATGCTCGCAGATGATCGATGAAGATCGATGATGATCGATGATGACCGATATTGATCGATGATAATCGATGATGATCGATGATGATCGATGATGATCGATGATGATCGATGTTGATCGATGTTGATCGATGATGATCGATGATGATCGATGATGATCGATGATGATCGATGATGATCGATGATGATCGATGTTGATCGATGATGATCGATGATGATTGATGATGATCGATGTTGATCGATGTTGATCGATGCTGATCGATGTTGATCGATGATGATCGACGATGATCGATGATGATCGACGATGATCGATGATGATCGATGATGATCGATGATGATCGATGATGATCGATGATGATCGATGATGATCGATGTTGATCGATGATGATCGATTATGATCGATGATGATCGATGATGATCGATGATGATCGATGATGATCGATGATGATCGGTGTTGATCGATGATGATCGATGATGATCGGTGTTGATAGATGATGATCGATGATGATCGATGATGATCGATGATGATCGACGATGATCGAATTTGATCGAAGTTGATCGATGATGATCGATGATGATCGATGATGATCGATGATGATCGATGATGATCGATGATGATCGATGATGATCGACGATGATCGATGATGATCGATGATGATCGATGACGATCGATGATGAACGATGATGATCGATGATGATCGATGATGATCGATGATGATCGATGATGATCGATGATGATCGATAATGATCGATGATAATTAATCGATGATGATCGATGATGATCGATGATGATCGATGATGATCGATGATGATCGATGATGATCGATGATGATCGATGATGATCGATGATGATCGATGATGATCGATGATGATCGATGTTGATCGAAGTTGATCGATGATGATCGATGATGATCGATGTTGATCGATAATTATCGATGATGATCCATGATGATCGATGATGATCGATGATGATCGATGATGATCGATGATAATCGATGATGAGCGACGATGATCGATGATGATCGATGATGATCGATGATGATGCTTGGAGTGGATCGAATTTGTTTTAAAATCCTATAGCCTGCATCAAACTTAATTAAATTGTTGGTAAATTCAGTATCTAAAATACTAGCTGCACTAATTTCATTGGTCTGTTTGCTTTTTCTAAGACACATATTTATATTGGCCAGGCAAGATTTTTCTAATTTTTTCTTTGCCATATATAATATGCGTGTTGGCACACATGACCTTCTGTCTGCTCTTCTGCTTTCAGATTTCACATGGTCGTTATATGTTAGTTTTACACCATCTTTTATTTCAAAACTATGACCACAAAATATAGTTGGAAAGCATAACTCTTCCAAATCGGGTATCGTATGCCACGGAACTGGATTTTTACCTTGCCCAGGCGCTATAATTTTAATATTTTCGTTAACCAAACCCTTTTGATCCATTACTAAAACTTCTTCATCGATTTCAATATCATCCATTTTCAAATCATTTTCGTTATTCATTTGACTGCTTTCATCGGTAAACTTATTAATATTTTTGTTGTCATCTTTAATTTGATCTGTTTCTTCAACCAAAAACTCAACGTGATCATTATATTTTCGTTCATATTTTTCAAAATATTTCTGATCAATCACGATATTATATTTTTTGTATAACGGGGTATTTATTAGAAAATCGAGTGCGTCGCACACAACAGCCGGTTTAATGGTTTCGAACATGTAATCAGTTTTATGCAGCATATGTCTCTTTAATTTAATTTGAATAGTTGCCATATCGTCAAAATTTCTTGGTAACACTTGCAGAGTATCATTAACTTCTATAGGAATGTTAACGACACTTCCTTTTAAACCTAACTGGGCATTTATATTAAATATCTTCAATGGACGAATTTGCATAAAATTAATGTAAGGAGATACCATTCTTTCTTCAAGCGGTGATAACTTTTTAACGCACTCCGGAATATTGACAAATTTCATACCATTACTTGTTGCTAATTTTGGTGTTATACCTTTTAATATTGACTTATAGCAAGTTTTGCAAACATGTTCTGAGTTTATATTAAAAATGCTTTTATAAAAAGCTATTGTGTAATCCTCATTTATTTTATTAATATTATACTTCAATACCGAATGACTAAAAAATAACCCTTCACAACAAAAGCA
Organism: Melinopterus prodromus; assembly: GCA_964023965.1. Taxonomy (NCBI): domain Eukaryota; kingdom Metazoa; phylum Arthropoda; class Insecta; order Coleoptera; family Scarabaeidae; genus Melinopterus; species Melinopterus prodromus. Next base: position 329,454 of record CAXIES010000647.1, on the reverse strand, counting down.
GGCGATAGATGGGGTGGATGAACGATCTCTGATAAATTGTAGCTCTAGTTTTGAACTTTCTGTTCCTGAGAGTACCAAATTATTATAATAATTTTCTCTGTACCTAAAAAAATCTATATCCTTTTTTTGTTTTTTTGATTTACAATCCGCTTCCATTTCTTTCCTTTTATAATCTGTTTTTCTTAATTCTCTTATATGTTTTATATTAACTAAATTTTCTTTGTCCCTATATTCTCTATTTTCTCTTACTTCCCTCATATGTACTAAATTTCTTTTATTTTCAACTTCCTTGTACAATTCATCCCCTCTTACTTCCCTCATACGTTCTAAATTTCTTTCATTTTGAAGTTCCCTGTACAATTCATCCCCTCTTACTTCCCTCATACGTTCTAAATTTCTTTCATTTTGAAGTTTCCTGTACAATTCATCCTTTCTTACGTCCCTCATACGTTCTAAATTACTTTCATTTTGAAGTTCCCTGTACAATTCATCCCCTCTCACTTCCCTCATACGTTCTAAATTTCTTTCATTTTGAAGTTCCCTGTACAATTCATCCTTTCTTACGTCCCTCATACGTTCTAAATTACTTTCATTTTGAAGTTCCCTGTACAATTCATCCCCTCTTACTTCCCTCATACGTTCTAAATTTCTTTCATTTTGAAGTTTCCTGTACAATTCATCCTTTCTTACGTCCCTCATACGTTCTAAATTACTTTCATTTTGAAGTTCCCTGTACAATTCATCCCCTCTCACTTCCCTCATACGTTCTAAATTTCTTTCATTTTGAAGTTCCCTGTACAATTCATCCTTTCTTACTTCCCTCATACGTTCTAAATTACTTTCATTTTGAAGTTCCCTGTACAATTCATTCCCTCTTACTTTCCTCATACGTTCTAAAGTTCTTTTATTTTCAAATTCCCTGTATAAATCATTCTTTCTTACTTCCCTCATATGCTCTGCATTCCTTTTGTTTTGACTGTCCTTGTATAATTTATTATTCCGATATTCTAATATCCTTTGGCTTTTCTTTTCTTTCTCTTTTGTCAATTCATTGATTTCAATATTATCTTTAATATTCTTATCATTTCTTAACTCCGACATAAATTTCTTTTTATTTTTGTTAATTTGTTTTATTGATTTTTTTTTGCTCCTCATTTTACCGTCAATAAATTATGTGGTAATTTAATATCACAATAGAAAATAAATAATAAAATCTGTATTGTATTGAAATTTACTTATTCAATTCTTTCTCTATCTATGTTAATTTGCTAATATTTTGCCTATATAAGTTCAAATCAGGCCACTGGATCAGGTCGCCCCAAAAGACAATGCGCTCAATCGCTCTGCGCCCTTGTTTCGACCACTCAATACACGATCCTATTCGAAACATTATTCATTCAACATTATTCGAAACGTTATCAATGAAACGAAAAATGTTAAGTTTTATTTATCGTAGTATATTAGATTCAGGGCTGGTATTTTATTCAAAAATTTGGTGATCATGGGGGCTAACTTCACACGTTTTATATTAATTATTAATTAATTTTATGTTTTATATTAACTAAATTTTCTTTGTCCCTATATTCTCTATTTTCTCTTACTTCCCTCATATGTACTAAATTTCTTTTATTTTCAACTTCCTTGTACAATTCATCCCCTCTTACTTCCCTCATACGTTCTAAATTTCTTTCATTTTGAAGTTCCCTGTACAATTCATCCTTTCTTACGTCCCTCATACGTTCTAAATTACTTTCATTTTGAAGTTCCCTGTACAATTCATCCCCTCTTACTTCCCTCATACGTTCTAAATTTCTTTCATTTTGAAGTTTCCTGTACAATTCATCCTTTCTTACGTCCCTCATACGTTCTAAATTACTTTCATTTTGAAGTTCCCTGTACAATTCATCCCCTCTCACTTCCCTCATACGTTCTAAATTTCTTTCATTTTGAAGTTCCCTGTACAATTCATCCTTTCTTACGTCCCTCATACGTTCTAAATTACTTTCATTTTGAAGTTCCCTGTACAATTCATCCCCTCTTACTTCCCTCATACGTTCTAAATTTCTTTCATTTTGAAGTTTCCTGTACAATTCATCCTTTCTTACGTCCCTCATACGTTCTAAATTACTTTCATTTTGAAGTTCCCTGTACAATTCATCCCCTCTCACTTCCCTCATACGTTCTAAATTTCTTTCATTTTGAAGTTCCCTGTACAATTCATCCTTTCTTACGTCCCTCATACGTTCTAAATTACTTTCATTTTGAAGTTCCCTGTACAATTCATTCCCTCTTACTTTCCTCATACGTTCTAAAGTTCTTTTATTTTCAAATTCCCTGTATAAATCATTCTTTCTTACTTCCCTCATATGCTCTGCATTCCTTTTGTTTTGACTGTCCTTGTATAATTTATTATTCCGATATTCTAATATCCTTTGGCTTTTCTTTTCTTTCTCTTTTGTCAATTCATTGATTTCAATATTATCTTTAATATTCTTATCATTTCTTAACTCCGACATAAATTTCTTTTTATTTTTGTTAATTTGTTTTATTGATTTTTTTTTGCTCCTCATTTTACCGTCAATAAATTATGTGGTAATTTAATATCACAATAGAAAATAAATAATAAAATCTGTATTGTATTGAAATTTACTTATTCAATTCTTTCTCTATCTATGTTAATTTGCTAATATTTTGCCTATATAAGTTCAAATCAGGCCACTGGATCAGGTCGCCCCAAAAGACAATGCGCTCAATCGCTCTGCGCCCTTGTTTCGACCACTCAATACACGATCCTATTCGAAACATTATTCATTCAACATTATTCGAAACGTTATCAATGAAACGAAAAATGTTAAGTTTTATTTATCGTAGTATATTAGATTCAGGGCTGGTATTTTATTCAAAAATTTGGTGATCATGGGGGCTAACTTCACACGGAGTCCTCAATAGTTGTGTCAGATTTCTTGTGCCGGACGGGGTGGGTGGGTCGCGTCTCGTGCTCCTTCTGTTGACGCGCAGCTCACCGCCGACGGTACATCTTCTCATTTATGGGATAAAATAGCAAAACATCTGACAGATCTGTCACATAATAATTGAGGACTTTGTATGAAGGTGAAAATATCAGCTCTCAATAAATTTATTGCGTTACCTGTATAAATACAAATCTCCACGTAAAGATTCCAAATGTTTAGCGGGTCTACTCAGTCGCGTGCGCGTTTCGCGTCTTATATCCGGACTGACGTTTCCACAAAGTCGGCACAAATGGACAATCTGGAAGTTTTGACAGAATCCGCCCTGTACTGCTAATTCAAATGCCGGTCTTGTAAATTAAAGAAGGTTGTTGGTTCTGATGATTATATTGGCTTCTAGCCACTATAGTTTCGGGTTTTACCCCGTCTTTAGTGATAACTAAATAAAATCGTAAAGAATTACTATCAATATTGCAAATAACTTTTATGGTTAACATACCGTCTATAATCTTTCTTGTATATATTCACGAAAACAATAATATTGCTATCCGCACTCGAAATACACAATGATGTTGTAAACACCATGAACCAAGATGTGTCAATATTGTTTCACCTAGCGATAGTTGCGCTCATGTTTTTCCTCCTCATGGCAATCTCCTTGCATTTGCGTGTTCAATTGACATTTCGCAAACGTTGACGTACTGAATTCTGTCAAAAATATCAACAAATCCAAGCTAACTAAGTTTAAATGCAGACACGATCTCGATCAAAAAGAATTTGCTCATACAGCTAATCTATTAATTTTACCAAAAATGTCATAGACATAAATTAGGAAATGTTAGGTTAATCCACTTCTACGAAACGTCAAGTTTAAAAAGCTAATTGAAATTCTGACAGATTTATATTTGTTCATGACACTGTAGAATCTACAGTGTAGATGTCACATCCGTACAAACATACTAAAATAAAACTACACTCATCGCTATACTTTATTTACAATTTTCTCAATATATCGTTTTTAGAATTAGATATAACAACGGGTTGATATTTCTTATCAACAAACAATCAAATTGGTGATCAAATTGGCAACGTTCCATAGCGGTTCTTGGCGGTTCTCTAACCTCTGATGAAATCAGCTGTTTTCGAGTGTGACAGCACAAAAAAATATTTGTCAAATCCTGACTACTATGTAATTTCATATCAATGCAGATGCGATCGATCTCGATCAAATAGAATTTGCTCTTGAAGCTAAACTATTAATTTTACCAAAAAAAGTCATAGGCATAAATTATTCAAAATTTCCTCTACTTTAATTTATTATTTAACTATTTTGTCGAAATTACAGAAATGGCGGCTCATTTGCAAAATCATTGAAAAAGGCTTAGAATAAACTACCAGTTCCTTTCGACCCTTTTGAACCAAAAGCTTTTCAGCTCTAAGTTTGGTCATAAAACCTCTAAATATAAACTTTCGTCCCGATACCTTTAGTAGTTTCTGCAGAATCGTCGTCACAAAAATCGTTTACACACGCACACACACACACACACACACACACACACACACATACAGACATTTTTTTGTACCTTGGTCAAAAATGTTCAGGGGACCCAAAAAGACCTATTTCCGCTAAAATCTCAATTTTTTTTTTCGGCATGATTACAATACTTTAGCATACTGCGTATGATAAAGTAAAAAAATCTGATGTGGCCAGGCACATGACTTTATCATACAATATATAACATTAATAGTTTTGCTGCATGAGAATCTATTTGATTGATATCAGTCGTGTCTGCATTAAAATAAAACGAGTTAGCCAGGATTTGACTGATAAATAATTAAATAAATAAATAATTCCTTTATTAACAAAACAATATTAAATGCAACAACATAATATTTATATTTAGGGCGATCAGCACACTTGTTTCCAAATTGCCTTGCTCTTCCACTCAACCCCTTACGCAAACTAGAACTAAATAGTTGTATCAATAATATAACAATTATTTCGAGAACTTATCAAAACAAAAATTACTCTAGAGTCTAATTACGCGTAATTGCAGCAAATCCAACTCAACAAAACATCGCACGCACCCATAAAACATAAAAATTAGAACAGCCTGCGATGTGCGCTCAATGCCTAAAATCCCCCCTGTTGAGCAAACAGATAACACTTCACCTTTCCCCCAAAACTGGTTAACGATAAGTTTTTCATATCTTCCCTGAGATCCAGTGTATATGTGACTGACCTGCTAAGAGAATGGTCGTTTATACAGCTCAGCGCGATGGGCAGGTGGAGCAAACAAACCACTGAATCTTAAATGAAGGTTATGGACATCGTTCTACAGCGTATCTTCCGCATGAGGTATTGTGGGATTCTCTTGGATAGCAACTTATGAGATAATATTGCTGCATGAAACACCCTAGTGTTATCCATGTTTAACCACCCCAAATCGCCCAGCCCATTCGATACATGATCATACTTCCTCAAACCAAAAACAAACAGAACACATGCAGTTTGGACACGCTGAACACTGAACACTGAACACACGCTGCCTATCCGACGCCGTCAGGCAAGGACCGTACACGGTATCACAATATGAAATCTTTTTACTGAGATATTGTCAAAACATCAGCATTTGACACTACCTGTACTGTCCTTACACATGCATAAGTCCGAAAATTTGAAAAATCCAGGCTACTATGTAATTTCATGTCAATGCAGATGCGACCGATCTCGATCAAATAGAATTTACTCTTGAAGCTAAACTATTCATTTTACCAAAAAATTTCATAGGCATAAATTATTCAAAATTTCCTCTTCTTTAATTTATTATTTAACTATTTTGACGAAATTACAGAAATAGCGGCTCATTTGCAAAATCCTTGAAAAAGGCTTAGAATAAACTACCAGTTCCTTTGGACCCTTTTGAACCAAAAGCTTTTCAGCTCTAAGTTTGGTCATAAAACTTCTAAATATGAACTTTGGTCCCGATACATTTAGTAGTTTCTCCGGAATCGTCGTCACAAAAATCGAGTACACACATACGCACACACACACACACACACACACACACACACACACACACACACACACACACACACACACACACACACACATACACACACACAGAGACATTTTTTTGTACCTTGGTCAAAAATGTTCAGGGGACCCATAAAGACCTATTTCCGCTAAAATCTCAATTTTTACTTTATCATACGCAGTATGGTAAAGTATTGTAATCGTGCCGAAAAAAAAATTGAGATTTTAGCGGAAATAGGTCTTTTTGGGTCCCCTGAACATTTTTGACCAAGGTACAAAAAAATGTCTGTGTGTGTGTGAGTGTGTGTGTATGTGTGTATGTGTGTACCAGATTTTTGTGACGACGATTCCGGCGAAACTACTAAAGGTATCGGGACGAAAGTTCAGATTTAGAAGTTTCATGACTAAACTTAGAGCTGAAAAGCTTTTGGTTCAAAAGGGTCCAAAGGAACTGGCTATTTACTCTTAGCATTTTTCAACGATTTTGCAAAGAAGCCGTCATTTCTGTAATTTCGTCAAAATACATAAATAATAAATTAAAGTAGAGGAAATTTTGTATAATTTATGTCTATAACATTTTTTGGTAAAATTAATAGTTTAGCTGCAGGAGAAAATTCTATTTGATCGAGATCGGTCGCATCTGCATTGATATGAAACTACATAAGTAGCCTGGATTTGACATATTTTTTCGTCGACCCGACGACGGCCGCCCGGTGAGCGCTCTCTACTCCCGCTCGCCGCCGACGGACGGGTGAGGCCCGATAAATTTGTCGACCCGACGACGGCCGCCCAGTTAGCGCTCTCTACTCCCGCTCGCCGCCGACGGCCGCCCGGTTAGCGCTCTCTACTCCCGCTCGCCGCCGACGGACGGGTGAGGCCCGACAAATTTGTCGACCCGACGACGGCCGCCCGGTTAGCGCTCTCTACTCCCGCTCGCCGCCGACGGCCGCCCGGTTAGCGCTCTCTACTCCCGCTCGCCGCCGACGGACGGGTGAGGCCCGATAAATTTGTCGACCCGACGACGGCCGCCCGGTTAGCGCTCTCTACTCCCGCTCGCCGCCGACGGCCGCCCGGTTAGCGCTCTCTACTCCCGCTCGCCGCCGACGGACGGGTGAGGCCCGATAAATTTGTCGACCCGACGACGGCCGCCCGGTTAGCGCTCTCTACTCCCGCTCGCCGCCGACGGCCGCCCGGTTAGCGCTCTCTACTCCCGCTCGCCGCCGACGGACGCGTGAGGCCCGATAAATTTGTCGACCCGACGACGGTCGCCCGGTGAGCGCTCTCTACTCCCGCTCCGCGCCGACGGACGGGTGGCGCTCGGTATATTTCCCCGCTCGAAGACGGGAGACCATCGGCGACGATCGAGCGCTACTCGGCCGGCGACAGCGCGCGAGCGGTTGACTGGACTCCGGCGGCGCGCTCGACAATTTGGCAGAGTGCGCTGAACGCGACATTCAAAACAAAAAAAAAAATCTTAAAAAAAAATTTTCAAAAATTTTGCAGAGAGCGCTGACCGCGACTTTTGAAAGAAAATAAAATTTCCAAAATGAAAAAATTTTCAAAAAAAAAACTTTCAAAAATTTTGCAGAGAGCGCTGGCCGGGACGTATAAGCGAAAGAGAAAATTTCAAGAAAATCTTTAATGGGGCCGTTGACGGCGCGAGCGAGGACTCCCGTCGTCGAGCGGGGCGAAATGCACCGAGCGCTACCCGGCCGGCGACGGCGCGCGGGCGGTCGGATGGACTCCGGCGGCGCGCTCGATCGACAGCGAGGGACTCCCGTCGTCGAGCGGGGCGAAATGTACCGAGCGCTACCCGGCCGGCGACAGCGCGCGAGCGGCCGGCTGGACTCCGGCGGCGCGCTCGATCGACAGCGAAGGTCTCCCGTCGTCGAGCGGGGCGAAATCTACCGAGCGCTACCCGGCCGGCGAGGGCGCGCGAGCGGTTGGCTGGACTCCGGCGGCGCGTTCGATCGACATCGAGCGCCACCCGAAAGACAAAATTTCCAAAATCCAAAAATTTCACCAGAGAGCGCTGGACGGAACATTTGAAAGAAAAAGAAAATTTAAAAAAAAAAAAATTTTCAAAAAAAAACTTGCAAAAATTTTGCAGAGAGCGCTGGCCGGGACTTATAAGCGAAAGAGAAAATTTCAAGAAAATCATTTATGGGGCCGTTGACGGCGCGAGCGCGGTCGGCTGGACTCCGGCGGCGCGCTCGATCGACACCGAGGGACTCCCGTCGTCGAGCGGGGCGAAATGTACCGAGCGCTACCCGGCCGGCGACGGCGCGCGGGCGGTCGGCTGTACTCCGGCGGCGCGCTCGATCGACAGCGCGGGTCTCCCGTCGTCGAGCGGGGCGAAATCTACCGAGCGCTACCCGGCCGGCGACGGCGCGCGGGCGGTCGGCTGTACTCCGGCGGCGCGCTCGATCGACAGCGCGGGTCTCCCGTCGTCGTGCGGGGCGAAATCTACCGACCGCTACCCGGCCGGCGACGGCGCGCGGGCGGTCGGCTGGACTCCGGCGGCGCGCCCGATCGACAGCGAGCGTCAACCGAAAGACTCCAAAATGAAAAAAAATTCAAAAAAAAAAAAATCCAAAAATTTTGCTGAGAGCGCCGGAGAGAACATTTGAACGAAAAAAAATTTTCCAAAAAAAAAAATTTTCAAAAAAAAAAAATTTCAAAAATTTTGTAACTCGACCCCCGGACAGGGACCAAGGCGAAAAGTGCGATAAGTCCGCGCGAGCGTCGGCGGTGTCCGTTCGAGCGAGCCGGGAGCGACCCGTACTAGCGTTTCGCAACCCGTACTCGGTCCGTTGCGCTTATATAGGGAGAGGTGAGTCCGCGACGGCTAACGCCGTCCGGTTCCGCTCGATCCCGTTTAATTGCGACGAGTCGACAGTAGTAGAGGAAGCAAGCCGATTGGGGAACCTCCTCCGTGACCTTGACCTTGTCACGGAGGAGGTTCCCCAATGGGCTTGCTGTTAAAATGAGGAAGTTCAGAAAACAACTCCTCAACCATGACTTCATATGCAAGGTATTCAAGGTTGTGGAGGAGATACTCGAACGGCTCTCTGTAAAAAAATGATGATGCTTCTAAAGCAGCTTTATTTTAAAATGAGGAGGCTTGTTAATCGGTTTAGATAACATAGGACTCCGAAAACAAGTTGTTGTGATGCAAATGAGGAGGAGGTGGCCGACGCGGCATAATGTAAATAACATAGGAGACTCCGAAAACAAGTTGTAACACAAATGAGGAGGAGCGCTATAGTTGTAGGAGGTCAGCGACTGGTCAAGGTTATAATGACTTTGTGGATGGTTTGGAACCCCTTCCAACTCAAACCACTATATATGTAACGGTTGGATTACTATTAAACGTTGTGTGAATTTGAAGTCCTCGCAAACGAATCAGCGTAGTTAACTTACGTCAGTCAACTTACGAATAAATTAAGTATGTACCTTCTTTTAATAATCTAATATAAAGCTAATAATTGTTTATCTTTTGTTAGAAATGGTGTCAACTTGTACAAACCTGAAACAGGCAATTCAATTGCAACGACAACATTACGATCTACAACGTCGGAGTCTATTAGATCAAATTCAAAATTTTGTTTTACCGAACATATACGCTTACCATTGGGAGGAAACCATGCATCTGCAATGGCAACTTCAACCAATTTTATTGGGTATTGATTATTGTGATGAATATCTGACCGATAAAATATATATGGACATATTCATAGAAAAAATGCAAAGCTCGGATTTATTATCCACTATATGTAAAGAGCTAAGTGACCAGATCCACATAACATTACTCCAAAGTCGTTTGGACGTACTTGTTGTAAAATAAGTCATACATCATATAAACATTTAGTTTTTATTAGAACACCTTATATATGTGCCTATACGTATTTAGAAAACAATTTTTTTATTATTTTTGCATTATAAATAATTTTAAACTCACCTTGGTCTTCTTATTTTACTTACCTGTCAATAACACTTCTTCACCCGCAGACGTAGGCTTTTCACTACATCTGCACGGCTCATCCTGGTTTTGAAAGGCTTCGGCTTAGGTTTCAACGATTGGGCTACCTGCCCGGACGGTTCGAGCTGACTTGTGGATGGGCCAGGTAGAGTTGGTGATGCCGTGATAAAGTACTCGTCGACTTCAACATCATCCATCTCCATCACATCTTTCCCAGTCTTGTTCAACCGGAGTCGCAGGCTGCGCATCACATCTGCATTACTCATTCTGGTTTTCGCCTCTGGATGCTGTACCTGCGACTCCGGCTGAGTGGTAGACGGTCCAGGCAGAGTTGGCGGCGCCGTGCTCAAGAATTCCTCCATTTCTTGGCTAAACATAGCCGCACTTAAATCATGGTTCGTTGGGAAAGACATGGCTAAGGAAAAGCATACATTCTTAGAAGGTATTAATAATAGTCATGCTAGAACTTACCGTTGGTTGCTGGTTGTTGAGGTAGAGGTACTGTAGGATGTACTGTAGTTATTAGCGCTGCGCCTCAATTTATATCCAGTCCATGGTGAAAGAAATTGGGTAGGAATGCATAAAAAATCCCGCGGATGCATTTATTATTTAACCTTTAGTCAAAGTTAAGTCGTGGAATTACCATTGCTTCAGGCGTTGTCTCACCTTTAGTGGAATTTGTTAGTGTGAATGTTGTTTTAGACTCGAGCGCTTACCTTGAATGACTTCACAAACGGTTATGCTAATAGACGTTTACGTTTAACTTTGGCTAAAGGTTAAATAACAAATGCATCCGCACCAAATGGGTTTTTTATGCATTCCTACCCAATTTCTTTCACCATGGACTGGATATAAATTGAGGCGTAGCGCTAATAACTGCAGTACATCCTACAGTACCTCTACCTCAACAACCAACAACCAACGGTAAGTTCTAGCATGACTATTATTAATAGCTTCTAAGAATGTATGCTTTTCGACTTATGGTCTTACCGCCGTTTCTTTGTGTTCCCACTCCGTTGCCTATTCATCTACTTAACCAGCACCTAACCCCACGATTCCTCCACTACACCCGCACCGGTCTCCGTGTCATTCAGTTTTCCTACAAAAAAGCCACTTTAGCCCATATTTCAAATGCACCACCCGGTCAACCGTTTACAGACAGTCGGTCGGTCGGTTGGTCGGCCTCCGTGTTATTAAGTTATAACCGTTTGCCTAAAGAAAAGCCAGTTTAGCACAGGAATGTAGTCGATTTTCACCTTGTATATTGTCTTTCAATCCAATTTTAATAAAATAAAGAATTTATCACTAAAAAACAATTCACGTTCGCCTCTTCCAGAGTTCAAACAATCAAAAGGCATTTTTTAATAATTTGAATTATAAATATCACGTTAGTTACGAAACGACCGACTACTTTCTACCTACAGTGACCGCAATAGATAACGATAACCGCGTACCTTTTTGACAATTTTTCCAACGCCATCGTGTTCGTAGTTGTCAAAGCGGGCGTGGGACTGAAATTTGAAATTAGTTTCTCATTACAGGTCTTAGTTTGCAAGATATACCCGTTTTTTTTGTAGTGCCTTTTTGGTGATTTTTGCAACGTCATCGGGTCTGTAGCGGACCGGGGGCCGGTGGGGTGTTTTTAATTAGTTTTGCGATACAGACCTTAGTTTAGGAGATATGGCCAGTTTTTAAATTTATAAAAAATAAAAAATTCTTTATAGTGCCATTTTGGCAATTTTCACAACACCATCGTATCTGCAGTTGTCAAAGCGGATGGGGGTGTTGTTGTGTTAGGGGGTAATTTTTCAATCAGTTTTTCGATACGGACCTTAGTTTAGGAGATATTGCCAGTTTTTTAAATTTAACAAAAGAAAATTTTTGTAGAGCCTTTTTGGTGATTTTTGCAACGTCATCGGGTCTGTAGCGGTGTCTTTTAAAGTTGTAGCTTTCCGTTGTGAATTGTTGTCAAGGGCATAACATGCCCACATTGTAGATGGTTGTTGCTTGCTCCTGTAGAAGGGGTTGAAGACTAAGGTAAAAACAGTGCAGTCACTATGTTTTTAATAAGTCAACCCCACCACTTGGATCTGTAACGACGTCATACCATTTTTGGTCAGGGAGAATTGGACAGCACAGCAAGTACCACCAGAAACTTCCAACGAATGACTACAGATAATTGCATTAATATATTGTTGGGAAGGTATAAATTCATTACACTTACGGGAGTAATACGTTCCTCGCCAACATCATCAGGATGGTTTGTAGTATGGTGACACATGTTGACACACAGGTTTTTTTTTCACATTCGCTTAGCGTAAATGAGTCACACCGTGAGTGACTCATCATACCTATAGTTGCGATAATTGTTATTACTGTGGAACCATACGCAGAACGGTTTAAATATGTATGGATTCAAGCAAGTCACGCTGGAGGCCAGTTTAACTTAGTCCAGTATAGTAACCTCCTCACGCAGTGGTCAGTTTCAAGGTCTGACCTCTTGACATTGAAATTTGTTTGTAAGATGTGGACCCTCTAGTCCAGTATAATAACCTCCTCACGCTGTGGTCAGTTTCAAGGTCTGACCTTTTGACATTGAAATTTGTTTGTAAGATGTGGACCCTCTAGTCCAGTATAATAACCTCCTCACGCTGTGGTCAGTTTCAAGGTCTGACCTCTTGACATTGAAATTTTGTTTGTAAGATGTGGAACCTCCATCACCTTAACCACCTCCGAACGTACACATCTCATTAGGATGTTGCGAAGAGGGAACCTTTAAATAGACCGTATGCAGAATGAAACCACAGTGTGATCTCCTCTATCGTCTTAAACAGTTAAAATGCTTGAGTGTGAGCAGTGCGCTAAAACTTTCAGTCGTGCAGATAATCTTAAACGTCATCAGAGAACAGCATGTCTTGGAAAACGTCTAAAATTAAATAATCAGCAAGACTTGGCCAATGTTAGAAAATGTGAATTCTGCAATATTTACGTGAATCAAACATCGTACTCCGCCCACCTCCGTAGTAATGCGCATAAAGCAAATGCTTTGGTATTAACCGATGATGGTGTGGAAAGGATAGCGGGAGCATTTGGGAATAGAATTGTAACCTATAGAGTAGCAGAGCCAAGACACTACATAGATCTGGATGATTTTAAAAATGATATTCGTGAAAAAGTGATAAATTTAATTGAGAACATGCGTTATGTTCACAACTGTGTGAAGGTCAATGTGGAATGTTTTACTTTGCACTACCTAGCAACCAAAGAAGATGCTGAAATTAAATCTTTCAACACGAAAAATGCAGTAATTACAAGAGGTGTTGATTTATATGCAGTATATGGACAATTTATGGATGAAATATCTGCAAAAATGTCTGAATTCCAGGAGCGAGATTCAGGTATGATAAAGGTTATTGCGAGTAGCGCAATAATGAATAATGAATGTTTTCTTGTAGGATGGACTTTAGTTCAAATTTTATATCTGGAGGTAAATGTCAATAAATACAATCCCTTGAAGGCGTCAAGTTATATCGATTTGCCGCCGGAGATCAAACGGAAAGAAGCAATAATCAATGTGAAAAATGATGATCAAGAATGCTTCTGTTGGGCTATAACATCAGCGCTGTGCGATCCAACAGGTCTACCACAGAGAACGTCGTCCTATCCGAATCTGCATACGTTATTGAATATAACAGGTTTGCAATTCCCAGTTAGTTTGCATGATATACCAACATTTGAGCAGAATAATAACATATCTGTAAATGTTTATGGTTTACAAGCAACATTCGAGAATGGTGTCGCTACGAATACTGTAGTAGGACCATTGCATTATACAGAAAGTCGACAAAATGCGCATGTAAATTTGTTAATCACAAGTGACGATAGTGGTAATAATCATTACTGTTGGATTAAAAATTTGTCACGACTTGTATCTAGTCAGTTATCGCGAAATGGTCATGAAAAATATATTTGTGAAGGGTGTTTGGTATATTTTTCAGAAGAAAATAAATTGGAACGACATATGAGGGAAGATTGTAAACGTGTTAACTCGGTTTTACCAACCGAATCGCTAAGAATAAATAAGTATGGGGAAACAGTGAAGGAAAATATTTTACAATTTGAAAATTATGAAAAACTATTGAAGGTACCGTTTGTTATCTATGCTGATTTTGAAGCATTGTTGAAACCTACCCATAATAATGATACAGAATTAGATGAGTCAGCTTCATTTACAACCAAATGTTATGAGCACGAACCTTACGCCTTTGCATATTATATTAAATGTTCGTATGATGATTCATTGTCCAAATTTGTAAAATACAGAGGGAAGCATGCCGCTACAGAATTTATGAATCAATTAGAAAGCGATGTGCAGAGAATCCATAAAAAACATTTGGGTATAGTAAAACCAATGAAGAAATTAACTGATGAGGAAAATCGTTTATTCAGTGAGACAAATACATGTCATATTTGTGATAAATTTGTGGATGTTAAAGATAAGGTACGCGACCACGACCACCTAACAGGAGCTTTCACAGGTGTAGCACATTCCATCTGCAACATTCATTACAAAAGTCCAAAATTTGTACCAGTTTTTTTTCATAATCATCATACCTATAGTTGCGATAATTGTTATTACTGTGGAACCATACGCAGAACGGTTTAAATATGTATGGATTCAAGCAAGTCACGCTGGAGACCAGTTTAACTTAGTCCAGTATAGTAACCTCCTCACGCAGTGGTCAGTTTCAAGGTCTGACCTCTTGACATTGAAATTTGTTTGTAAGATGTGGACCCTCTAGTCCAGTATAATAACCTCCTCACGCTGTGGTCAGTTTCAAGGTCTGACCTCTTGACATTGAAATTTGTTTGTAAGATGTGGACCCTCTAGTCCAGTATAATAACCTCCTCACGCTGTGGTCAGTTTCAAGGTCTGACCTCTTGACATTGAAATTTTGTTTGTAAGATGTGGAACCTCCATCACCTTAACCACCTCCGAACGTACACATCTCATTAGGATGTTGCGAAGAGGGAACCTTTAAATAGACCGTATGCAGAATGAAACCACAGTGTGATCTCCTCTATCGTCTTAAACAGTTAAAATGCTTGAGTGTGAGCAGTGCGCTAAAACTTTCAGTCGTGCAGATAATCTTAAACGTCATCAGAGAACAGCATGTCTTGGAAAACGTCTAAAATTAAATAATCAGCAAGACTTGGCCAATGTTAGAAAATGTGAATTCTGCAATATTTACGTGAATCAAACATCGTACTCCGCCCACCTCCGTAGTAATGCGCATAAAGCAAATGCTTTGGTATTAACCGATGATGGTGTGGAAAGGATAGCGGGAGCATTTGGGAATAGAATTGTAACCTATAGAGTAGCAGAGCCAAGACACTACATAGATCTGGATGATTTTAAAAATGATATTCGTGAAAAAGTGATAAATTTAATTGAGAACATGCGTTATGTTCACAACTGTGTGAAGGTCAATGTGGAATGTTTTACTTTGCACTACCTAGCAACCAAAGAAGATGCTGAAATTAAATCTTTCAACACGAAAAATGCAGTAATTACAAGAGGTGTTGATTTATATGCAGTATATGGACAATTTATGGATGAAATATCTGCAAAAATGTCTGAATTCCAGGAGCGAGATTCAGGTATGATAAAGGTTATTGCGAGTAGCGCAATAATGAATAATGAATGTTTTCTTGTAGGATGGACTTTAGTTCAAATTTTATATCTGGAGGTAAATGTCAATAAATACAATCCCTTGAAGGCGTCAAGTTATATCGATTTGCCGCCGGAGATCAAACGGAAAGAAGCAATAATCAATGTGAAAAATGATGATCAAGAATGCTTCTGTTGGGCTATAACATCAGCGCTGTGCGATCCAACAGGTCTACCACAGAGAACGTCGTCCTATCCGAATCCGCATACGTTATTGAATATAACAGGTTTGCAATTCCCAGTTAGTTTGCATGATATACCAACATTTGAGCAGAATAATAACATATCTGTAAATGTTTATGGTTTACAAGCAACATTCGAGAATGGTGTCGCTACGAATACTGTAGTAGGACCATTGCATTATACAGAAAGTCGACAAAATGCGCATGTAAATTTGTTAATCACAAGTGACGATAGTGGTAATAATCATTACTGTTGGATTAAAAATTTGTCACGACTTGTATCTAGTCAGTTATCGCGAAATGGTCATGAAAAATATATTTGTGAAGGGTGTTTGGTATATTTTTCAGAAGAAAATAAATTGGAACGACATATGAGGGAAGATTGTAAACGTGTTAAGGCGGTTTTACCAACCGAATCGCTAAGAATAAATAAGTATGGGGAAACAGTGAAGGAAAATATTTTACAATTTGAAAATTATGAAAAACTATTGAAGGTACCGTTTGTTATCTATGCTGATTTTGAAGCATTGTTGAAACCTACCCATAATAATGATACAGAATTAGATGAGTCAGCTTCATTTACAACCAAATGTTATGAGCACGAACCTTACGCCTTTGCATATTATATTAAATGTTCGTATGATGATTCATTGTCCAAATTTGTAAAATACAGAGGGAAGCATGCCGCTACAGAATTTATGAATCAATTAGAAAGCGATGTGCAGAGAATCCATAAAAAACATTTGGGTATAGTAAAACCAATGAAGAAATTAACTGATGAGGAAAATCGTTTATTCAGTGAGACAAATACATGTCATATTTGTGATAAATTTGTGGATGTTAAAGATAAGGTACGCGACCACGACCACCTAACAGGAGCTTTCACAGGTGTAGCACATTCCATCTGCAACATTCATTACAAAAGTCCAAAATTTGTACCAGTTTTTTTTCATAATCTAAGTAATTATGACTCCCATCTATTTGTGAAAACAATGGCGTTAAAACAAGAACGAAAAGATGTTATTGCTCAAAATAAAGAAAAATATATTTCATTTACAAAACAAATAGGTGTTGGACATATGCTTGATGCTAGAGGAAAATTTAAAAAATTATTTGTTAAACTTAGATTCTTAGATACCTTTAAGTTTATGGCATCATCCTTAGAGAAATTAGCATCGTATTTGGTAGATGATAGTTGTACAGAATTAAGAACGTATTTAAAAGATGATACAAAATTTATGTTACTTCGGCAGAAAGGAGTTTTTCCATATTCTTTTGTAGACTCATTTGAAAAATTAGATTATCCCCAACTGCCTACTGCTGATCAATTTTTTGATATATTGTCGGATAGAAGCGTAGATGTGAAAAATTATGAACGTGCCCAACATGTCTGGCGTACATTTGAATGTAAAACACTTGGTGATTACGCAGATGTATATTTAACATCGGATGTGTTTCTTTTAGCTGATGTTTTTGAAAATTTCCGCGATATATGTATGAAAGATTATAAACTTGATCCGGCACAGTATTTTACCGCCCCAGGGTTGAGTTGGGATGCAATGTTGCGTATGACTGGTGTTAAATTAGATCTATTAACAGATATTGACATGTTACTATTTTTTCAAAATGGTATTCGAGGAGGTGTTAGTATGTGCACGAAACGAAAAGAAATAGCAAATAATCCATTTCTTACCAATTATGATGATACTAAGGAAACATCATACATACTATATTTAGATGCTACAAATTTATATGGACATGCAATGTGTCAAAATCTTCCTTTAGGATTATTTCGATGGTTAACGAAAGAAGAAATCGATACTATAAATGTTGCAAACCTGCATAATGATCCTAATGTTGGTTATGTGTTGGAAGTAGACTTGGATTATCCTGCTAATTTACATGACGATCATAATGATTTTCCATTCTGTGCGGAAAGCACAACACCCTTAGGTTCAAAAAATCGTAAACTATTAAACACTTTATGTTCAAAAACAAAGTATATAATTCATTATTCAAATTTAATACAGTGTATCGAGCATGGACTTGAACTTGGACAAATTTATCGAATTCTCAAATTCGAGCAAAGTAATTGGTTAAAACCTTATATAGATTTTAACACCTGTAGAAGAAATGAAGGTATAAATGAATTTAGCAAAAATTTTTACAAATTAATGAACAACAGCATATTCGGTAAGACAATGGAGAATGTGGAGAATCGGGTAGACATAAAGTTATTAACACATTTCGAGTCACGACAGAAAAGTCGGAGCAGAGGTTTTTATAGCGAAACCGAATTTTAAGTCGACAAAAATTTTTAGTGAAAGTTTGGTTGCGGTTGAAATGAAAATTGTAGAAGTTCATTACAAGAAACCATTGTATGTAGGTTTCAGTGTATTGGAAATTTCCAAAAGTGTTATGTATGATTTCTATTATGATTTCCTTAAAACGAAGTATGGAGATCGTGTATGTCTCTTATATACAGATACAGATTCTTTAATTGTATCTATTAAAGCTGATAATGTTTACAATGATATAAAAGAGAATGTTCATAAATTTGATACCTCTAATTACCCTATGTCTAATATTCATCAAATTCCACGAAACGAGTCTATTATAGGTAAAATGAAAGATGAGCATGGCGGACGAATAATTGAATCATTTTACGGTACAGGTGCCAAAGCTTATTGCATACAAGTTGCAGGAAAGGACTTAAATGTTACAGAAGATGTTAAAAAAGCTAAAGGAGTTAAAAAGTATGTTATAGACAAACACTTAACTGTTGATGACTATAAGCGGATTGTGAATGAGGGGGGGCAGATACTTAAGAAAATGTATGTATTCCGATCATACTTACATACAATGTACACTGAATTGAAGAACAAAATTGCGTTATCAGCGAAAGATGATAAACGATACCTTCTCAATGACAATTGCAATACATTAGCATGGGGACATTATAAAATTCTTAATCCTGAGGCAAATTTAGTGCTTGATGAATTAGTAACTATGTTCTATGAAAATAACTAATGTCTTATACAGCTGTATAAATAACTGGTAAATAAAAAACGTTCTGAATAAAAAAAAGTGTTTTATTAATTTTACAAAAAAAAACAATTGATGTTTACAATACATTGTTTTTCGCTATCCAGGAATTATGTGCATCGCTGAGACCCATCCATTTGACGAGGACTTTGGTTCCTTTTTGTTTAATAATCTTTTCAACAAAAAAAAACGTTCGGATGTTGACCTTATGCAACTCGTATTCATAAAAACCTCCTAATATTTCTTCTCCTAGTGAATCTTTTAACAGAAGTTCTGGGAAATGTATTTTGAATTCTAGAGATGGTGAAAATTTCATTAGACCAGTTTGGCGTATAGTTTTTAGTGAAGGCTTGACGATGTTTACTGATGCGAATGTAGTCGCCAACATTGAACTTTGCACGTTTAGGATCCATAACTTTTAAGGAATTATATGTACTTTTAAGAATGGTTTTAGCATTTTTCTGATTCACTTTTACTGGTTTAAATCCAGTTGTACTGTGAACAGTATTGTTATAGGTTTTCACTATTTCCGGTAGTAAATTCAACCATTGATAATTCCCCTGCATGGAAAACTCTTTCCACATTTTTTCCTTCAACGTTCGATTCAACCTTTCAACGATTGAACTTTTCAGATTGGAGTATGTGCTGTAATGATTTATTCCATAACGTTTCATTAAGTTTTGGAATGATGCATTGTAGAATTCTTTCCCCATATCGGTTTGAAGATTCTTCGGTATATTCTGCCTCTTTTCGAGAAAAATCTTGTTCATCTGTTCTGAAACTTCGTAACCAGTTTTGGTCTTTAACGGTTTAGCCAACGCATATTTGGAAAATGTGTTAATAACAACTAATATATACTTATATCCTTTGTTTTCTGTTGAATATGGAATCATTTCAACCAAGTCCGCTTGCAAAAGATCCTTTAATCCTTTGATAATAACTTTTCGCCTCGGAAAATTTATTCGAACAGGAGCGTGAATTTCATTGATCAAATCCCTTTTAACTGAACTCATCGTTGGATAGTAATATTTCAACAAAGTAGGATTCTTTAGGTCTTGTACGTTTTGAAATATATCTCACTGAAAACGAGTCGCCAGGCTTAATTTTATATCCAATAGGATCTATAACGACAGCACCGTTGATGATGAGTGTCATGCTTGGAGGAATGTTCACAAGTCTTATAGTTCCTTGGTAAACACGATTTTGATAGAGATCCTTGGAAGCCTTGTTGTTAATTATTAAATTGTCTGTGGATGAAAGCGTGCCATCTCCAGAAAATGTAATAACGTAATCACTTTTTTGCTCAATATGTAAAGCTCTGTGTTTTGCAATGTATTTCTTATGAATTAAATGTCGTCCCAAACGATCAATGGTCATGTTAATTGATGTGATAGAACAAAAATGTAACGAATGAAGCTATCTGGATTGTGTGTAGCTTTATAAATGAATGCTGTATACTCAATATATAATGTTCGCTTCTTTTAATTCTTCAATAATTGAAATAATTTCATTATTATGTCCATTGTGACCGGCCGATTCAGAAGCTATGAGAAGACGTAAGCGATTGACAAGTTCGTTCGGATTGTCCCAATATTGCAGTTGCACCTTTGTATTTGGTTTAAACTGTTTCTGAATATATCCCGAACCAGTTTTCCACGATTTGGTCCACCATACATTCGGCACTTTACCAGCTAATGTAGGTCTGATAATATGCATGTACTTGTACCCTTTGTTGGCAGATATTCGCAATTCCGGATTATATTGCAGTCTAGCAGCATTTGTTCGTCTCAATAAATCTCTGTACTCACGAAGATCTTGAGGTGTAAACTTTCCTGGCTTCTTAAATACTAATTCATAAAATCCAGGAGTTCCTTTATATTCAAAACCGGCAA
This sequence comes from Melinopterus prodromus, assembly GCA_964023965.1. Lineage (NCBI taxonomy): Eukaryota > Metazoa > Arthropoda > Insecta > Coleoptera > Scarabaeidae > Melinopterus > Melinopterus prodromus. The sequence goes on along the minus strand of CAXIES010000647.1, from coordinate 308,616 downwards.
CGCTTAGGTTGGGACCAACAAAATCAACTTTGCTATTTCCTATGTAAAGATCGCCTTCGTCTACTCGAACTCCATACTTTTTGTCGAATTTATCCTCAACATCCGTATTATACTCTTCAATGTAAGCGCGAGGTAATCGATGAAAATGTGCTAAGGCTGCTTGTACCTCAGGTTGTTGCATAGATTCGGATAACCTCTTCTTGGTTTCGTAGAGACGTTGTGTAACATCATGACTCAATTCATCTAAATCAAAGCTGCTATCATCTTCAACTTCTATTTCATCATCGGAGATAACAATTTCTGGCGCATCCATTTCAGTTGCAGTTGACAGAGATCCAATTTCTTCAAGTTTTAGAAATTTAGGTGTCTTCTTTCGTCGCGATTGTATTGGGGTTGAAGTATCAATTAGAGATTGAAATTTAGAAATTTTTAGTTTTGGTTTATCATGCGGTATGAATGTCTCATCTGGTTCATATGATTCATATTTAGATGCTTTCCTTTTTTTTTAGCATCTTTCGTAAATGACTCATCTTCTCCGTATGATTGCTCCAGTTTTGGCATGATTTGAACCGTTTGTAACCGATCTGCAATAGCTTTCAAAGGTTCAGTTATTGGTGAATAAGCTGTCTCTGCACTTTGTCTGGTTGCTGCAATTTCAGCTTTTAACAATTTTAGCTTATTACGCAATCCTTCACGGACGTGCAATAATTTTTTAGCAAGTTGATTGTCCATGTTGAATGAATTACAAATTAATTTCAACTGTCCGTTCTAGGTATTAGAGTTGTATATATGTGTCAAATCCTTTGCGATACCGACCACTGTTTTTTGCACAGTCCAGGTCAACTACTAGGAAACCATATGTGTCAGTCCAACATTGACGACAAATATCTTGAAATTTATCAAAAGTCATATCTGCACCAACATGATCGTCGAAAATGTGTTTCAAATTCGTAACATCTTGACGGAAAGCTACAATGAGGTTACAATTGTCCCTCAATAAATGCTTTGGTATTGCACCGTAAGATTGACATAAATAAATACAATCAACGTTCTTATGTCGTCCGAAGGAAAAATATTCCTTTATAACATTTTGCGGCGTGCATTGAACATCATCAAAAATGACAATGGAATACTCTTTTACTGCACAGGGTGTAACCATATCATCTACATCTGAACACTCAAAATACAAGAATTCATGCATTGGTTTCATCAAACAGCGTAAATATTCATACTTAGGTTGATTGAGCGATTTGGAGCAGAGGTAAACATTTTGACAACGTAATCCATTTGGGTGTGTTAGTAGTGTCAGCAAGATGTTTGTTTTTCCCGTTCCCGAACCACCAACGATAATTGCTCGCTTACAAAAACCTCCAAAGAGGTCACTATGGCGTTGAAATGTTCTCAAATCACATTTTTCATCAAAATTTTGCACTGGCAATGTGAGCGTATGTGTAACAAACTTCATATCACAAAATTGGTATGGTTTCATTCTTAGGATGAAAGTGTAATGACGATCTAGGGGTAACACCAATCTTTTATAAAAAAATGTCTTAAAACAATGGAAAACATTTATTTTGCTAGTAGATAACAAATACCTTACACAAGACTTACAACTAAAAGGTGGTACATTCTATTTATTATAATTTGTGATGACAACCTTTTTCACATCATGATAACATCCTTATTTTTAAACATGTTCAATAAGGAGTATCAATTCCAACGCAATGATCACTTCGATTATTCATATCGTAATATGGAAGTTTTCTTCGTAAACTTTCATCCTTCTGATATCGATTTGGTAGCTTCTCCCATATTTGCACCAATTCATAACAATACACTCTACTTCTTATGAATGGTAAGGGAATGTAATTAAAATCTTCTTTTGATAGAGGTATAAAAGATCCATGACTTTCATAGGACTCCAACACTTCCGCACTTTTATTTACCACATACTTCACAATTCCAAATTTCAACAGAAGACTTAAAACCATTTTTATGACTGACATCTTCGCACGTTCCTTATCCAACAGACTTTCTAGTGATTTCCTTCAATTCACCTTCCACATTTAATACATTACCAATCATCTTAAATTCGGGAGGGGGTTAGGGAAGGGAGGGTATTAATGAAACACAAACTCACTCTCATACTTATTATTACAAAAAAAATTATTTAACAAAACACTTCTTTATCATGTACTATTGCATCACAATACATTTTTAGTGAATAAACATTATTGACCGCGCAAATGCATACATCTTTTTCATGAAATGAACACATTGGAACTTGTCTCTCAATTCGACAACTATTTGAATTATCCAACGTTTCAATTATAGATTTATTTGAAACAAATTGCTGTATATACTTAGATTTCTCTTCGCCCCGCACGTAAATTTTTTCATACTTCTTAGATAGTTCGCCAATTATGTGATGTATTTTACTGGATGGAAGATATCCTGCAGTCCAATTGATACAATGATGAAATTCCGTTAACCATTCAGCGGTCCGTTGATCCCTCCAAGATAGTAAATTTAATGGTGCGGGGGGTTCGAATACGAAATGGCTCGTCTTCCAGTCATAACTTACAACTGCTAATTCCTTTGATATGAAGATTCCGCCTATCCGAAACCCTTGCACGTCAACGATTGCATACTTCATCACAACAACTTCCGATCCTTACTAAGTAATTTTATAATTGTAATTTCCTTATATGTACAAACGCGTTAAACCACTTGGGTCACAAATTTACAATTGTATTATACTGAAATGTGCGATGATGAAGAATTAGGCAATAAGCTGCTGTCTTTCGGAACATTTTCGCTTGTTGAAAATTCAATTCTTATTTCCACACCACCCTTATGAAGAGCATCCTTTTGATGTGAGCAATCGATCCCTATTAATGGTGCATTCTCTTTGAATATAGAAGGTTTAAACACTGGTTCGCTATCTATCCCGTAATATATTTCTTGAAAACGGGAATACATTTCATATAATATTGCGTAACGATTATTTTTATACTCGATATTTAAATTATCGTACGGGAATCGTTCGCCATTTAAAAATACGGTTAAATTTGTTAAGTTTATGTTATCAAATTTGCTCATATTGGTTTTCGTTTGCCCTTTTCGATCGGTTTGAAAACCAATGATGATAAATCTAGGAGTTTCAGTTTGTGTAGCAGTTTTAACGGACCATGAATGTTTGGTCGTTTCTGGAAGAGATGGATATTCATGCATTTCCCAGCTTCTAAAGGGTAATTGAATTTCCGTATTTCTTTTCATTATGTTCCCTAAATGTATTGCCATTCCTAAACCAACATTGACGTGAGGAACTCGCCACACTACTTTCTCCATTGTTATGCGCACCTTTTCATTCTGATTTATGCTGGGTATGACCTTTGCAACTATCGCATCAGTATCGTCGTTACATCTGATTAATACTAGTTCCTGTCTTGCATTCAGTATAACCTTTTTGTAATCTTCTGCAAATCCAAGCAATGATTTTAACGGTACGCAAACACTAAAATTTCCCATGCTGTCTACAATGTCGCTAGTATGATCATCATCCACATTCCAACCGGCATTTTTCAATCTCACCAAATCGTTAGGGGTGTATGAAAAGTATCCTTTCATTACGGAGGAAAGCCCTACATATCGTACAGAATCTACTTGCACTCCATTTAAAATGTATCGAATGTCGCTAAAGAGAAAAGCGATAGGATTGCATATGAATTTAGTTGATTTAGGAACACCTTCAATGCTTCCATCTGCTTTTTTGGTTGCTTTTTGCACGGTTCCATCATCATTTAGCAAATTTATACGTCCTTCTACATATAAATAACTTTCTGCGGGCAGTGTAAAACTATCAACTTCTGGAATGGTGATTCTTACTTCATCGGAATTATTAAAACTCTGGGATCCAAACGGTTGATGTGAATGATATTCATAACTAACAATGGAATTATCCATTCTAATTTTATCCGTAACACTTAAGATTTCCATTACTTAACGGACTCTATATCCTAACGTCTGGAGAAATTTCTTATTGGTGACTGTTAATGTCTTCACAGCTCTGGTACTACTGTTCCTTCTATTCGCTAAGGTCTCACATTTATATTTACGATCACATTTACAACTAATTATTTGGGGTATACTGACACCCTTCCTCTGCCTCCGTCGCTTTTGCAAACCTATCTTCATTTTATGCTTTAACTTCCTGCAGATGTATCCGAATTGTTATTTCTTCTTTTTCACCAAACTTTACAACCTTTCCGTGCTGATCTAAAACCTTCACGGACAGACTTGTGATATCTTTGATCAGCACTGGTAAATAGATCGGCGGCTGTGGACTTTCTACTATTTTAAATCCAGCTGGAACGTTTGGAAAAAAATGGTGCAACACGTGGACTTGCTGTCCGTTGTTGTAAGAGCTGCTGACCAAATTACAATAAATCTGTAGAGCGTTTACGGGGTTAATATTTACTCTATATTCACTGATATAATTCACATTCTTTACAAGTTTCCTCCGTGTAAATCCTAATAATGGACCGATCGATCGCTCTTTGTCAAAATGGATATCCTCGGCACATTTAATGCTAACCGTTTGAGTATTAGGATTTCCGCGGATTTGGATCTTAACTGTTTTATTCTTCAGTTCACTTGTTATATGATCTACAAGGTCATCTACATCATATGCTCCAGTGGGAATTTCAATTCTCTCTTTCTTATCACCATAATGCAATAAATTATTATCTTCGGTCACATTCGCAATTGAATTATACGCGTCAAAATTCAAAAGTGCTAACTCATAATCCACTTCATCTTTCAAATTTATTGCAGGGTAAAAATTGCAGCCTAATTCTGAACTTGCACCAGTTAAAGTGAACGTATAAGAATGTGAACCCATGTTTACAACTCACCAACAAACCTTCTACTACAATATTTACAACTTCTCATATTGATTTATCAAAAATTGTAAACATAAATGACCGCAATTGTACGTGTTACTTTTCTGATAGCGATCATAGTTATAATGAATAGTTCCTCCACCTCGCGACAATAGATACTGTTGAACTGCTATGGGCGGTTGTAAATCACCGAAACTATCGAAATACGAGATTTGATCACCATCTCTCACGTAACTCGTCCAATGAGTTCCTTCACCATCATCGTCATCCAAATTAATTATACCGCTTTCAACATTACGAATCCGTTTTGGTAACTTATCTTTCATAAAAATACCTCTAAAATATGGTATTTTTAACTTTTTAACATATTTCAGTAACTGAATGTTGGTTAGCGGTTGATGGGGAAGGGACCTAATCAGTTTTTTGAAATAGATGGTAAATATAAGCCACATCCTGCCTTATACGGTTTCAAATAATAACCGCTACCCGAAATTCTTTGTGCCTCCAGCGCGCGATTATGTCGTTTAGCCTCTTCCATCTGTTCCCGAGCCACTTTTGCTTGATTAACAGTTTTTGCTATTGCTGCTGCTCCACCACCTAATGAACCTAATGCTCCCAAAGCTGCGAACAGTGGTATCAATGGGAAAAACCCACCAGTTTTTGGAATGGGTATTATTCGACGTCGCGGGGAAGCAATGTTTTTCTTCCTTAGTTTTCCATATGCGATGTTTACATTTGATAATAAACTTCTGCTTTTACCACCGCGGGAGATGGCGTTTCTAGCTACCTTCATTGCTTGCGTGAAACTTAACGCACCTCCTCTCGCTTTTCTCTTTTTTAACCCCTTTCTCCTCCTTGAAGTGCCCATTCCAAATTTTGTTTTTCCTTTCATTATTGCTGCAACGGTGGATGCTGCTATCTTTTCTCCAAATCTTGCGTCTTTACTTTTTATCCGTTCAACCGCTCTCTCATACAATTGATGGTCAGCTTTGTGTCGATGACTTAAAGTATCACTTTGAGAGTATGCGATATCGTGCTCCTTACACGCTTCGTCTAGCCTATTCACACCTGTATGACCTTTCTCTAATCTTTCTCGAAGCTTCGTTCCTGGTCCGCAAAAATTATATCCTGGTATGTGTAATTCGAATGGAAGCTTATTAATTAGCTTATTGATCAATCCTTGACCTACTCTTTTGCCTCTCCGACGATGAATAGTCTGTTTTGTCCCCGAACCGTACATTTAATACTACAGATGTCTCACGACAAGTTTATGTAGACTGTGACATTCTCCACAATTTTCTCTATATAAATGATAAAACATATCCCCAAGATCTTTTGGTTAGTGCTCTTCACATACAATTCTTTGTAATTGTTCCACTATATATGATGATATATTACTGATCTTATAAATCAGACATTTAATTTTCATGATGACTTTATTATCAATACTTCATTAATACATGGACTTACAACTACATTACATTATAGATACATTGCGTTATTATTCTTCTTTAAGGTAAAAACATTTGACGTATCTCACAATCAAACTTGATCTTTTCAAAACCAAGAGTGATGAATTCTTTCATAGTGCAAAATTGTTCCGAAAGTTCACCATTCATTGTCGCCAATAAATTGGTCAGTATATCACCATCCATGGAAGCGGTTCTACTCAAGATCTGATTATAATAACTGCCCATGTTTAGAGCTTTCAAGTATGCCAAACGAGTACGAATTATTTCCTTATGTTGCCACATTTCTTTCAGTCCATCCAACGATAAATACAACCATTCTTCCCCATGATAAATTTTCAATACTTTGATATAGTGCTCTATCCATTCACACGTAATTCTAAAACCCAAATTTTGCATTGCCGGACACACTTCTTCAGTTTGCATATTCATTAAATATTGTGTAATTATATGTTCATGTTTCACAAATTCATTCCACTGTTCTCCTGTAAATGTTACGTTTTGTCGCCCCCTTCCGAATATGCGCACTGCTGGATCGAAACCCGATTCCATTTTAAAACCTACAGCCAAAAATTTTGTGTTACTCTTGTTCAAAGAATACGCGTGTTGACAAAGAAACGGCTTGGGGTTTTTTGGATTTTGCACGTTTAGATCATATACGGTCACTTCTTGCGCCATGTTTGGCACACCAGATCCATCAGTACTAGGCGTTGGTTGCACTTTCACATCATTGACGTTGTTACACATTTGTGATGTAGCCATACTAAGATCTAATGGATTCAGTGTTGCGAACTCTACTTGTTCCCTTTTGGGTCCATTAAACATTGCTAATAAATTCGTTGGTTGCGCGTGTGTATTACGTTTTCTTCGTATCTTCTTTGGAGCATCAAGTATTCCACCACCCTGTCCTCCACTTGGTATTGGTGTTGTTGACACTAAAAATATTCGTTTCTATTAGGTTTCTTCAAGATTACCAATCTTACTTTTCCACTGCTTCACTGTCTCACTGGTTCGCTGCTGCTGTTATACTGTGCACACCACAACTCCCACAATACCTTTTATACGCGAACCCTACCGCCCATTAGCATTCCATTTGGACACATCATCATTTACATTATGCCGATTTGGCAACCTCCTCATTTGTGTTACAACAACTTGTTTTCGGAGTCTCCTATGTTATTTACATTATGCCGCGTCGGCCACCTCCTCCTCATTTGCATCACAACAACTTGTTTTCGGAGTCCTATGTTATCTAAACCGATTAACAAGCCTCCTCATTTTAAAATAAAGCTGCAGCAGAGAGCCGTTCGAGTATCTCCTCCACAACCTTGAATACCTTGCATATGAAGTTATGGTTGAGGAGTTGTTTTCTGAACTTCCTCATTTTAACAGCAAGCCCATTGGGGAACCTCCTCCGTGACAAGGTCAAGGTCACGGATGAGGTTCCCCAATCGGCTTGCTTCCTCTACTGACAGTCTTGGTATTAGTAAACGATAAAGATGCTCCCTGCCGGGCCGCACGCGTTGTTGACTTTGATCTGCTGGTGGCTAGAGAGAGCGCCTCGGTAAGCTTCGTTCGCGAAGAACCGGCGTTCGCCATTAGAGACGAGAGTTTTAATTGACGCTGTGCGGTTTAACCGAAAGGTTGAGTTCCCACATATCGCCGCCAAGCGCTCGTAACCGTAACATTAGCGATTGCCACAGCATGCCCGCGGACGACGCTGACTTTCGCAGTTAGCGTTGTACACCTTATGCGGGCGCACTTAAATCTCGGAGGCGTCCTCTGGACGTCGTCCACAAATATGCAACGACTCGCCTCGTACCGAGCGTGAGAGCGCGGCACGACAGTTTTCCGAAACGCGCGCTCAGACCGCGTACCATGTCGCTTTCAATCTAGCGAAGGGTGTTTCAGGGAATGTTGAAGCCGTTCGCGGACGAGATTCCGCGTTATAAATTATTCTCTTTGGAACTGCTGCGGGCGGTCATGTCGTCAAGTAAACGTCGTCCTATTTCGACGTCGGCGCATCCCGCTCCACTGTGCGTGAAATGTGTGGTCGGCGCGCGCTCGTCGCTGCCGACTGATTTCGACACGGTCAGTTTTTGTTATATATTGTATATATGTAGTAGTATACTTCCGGGCCGGGCGAGAAGACAGACCGCCGCCGCTCTCGCAGCGGCGTGACGATTCTGCTCCGCCCTCGGCTCGCCGGAGGTGCGACTGTTCTCTCGATCTGCGTTACGCCAGGTCGGCGCGTTACCATCGGTGCGCGTCTTCCGAACGTGGCCGCGGACGGGTGACAGCTCCCTGGTTGATCCTGCCAGTAGTCATATGCTTGTCTCAAAGATTAAGCCATGCATGTCTCAGTACAAGCCAAATTAAGGTGAAACCGCGAAAGGCTCATTAAATCAGTTATGGTTCCTTAGATCGTACCCACATTTACTTGTATAACTGTGGTAATTCTAGAGCTAATACATGCAAACAGAGCTCCGACCGGAGACGGAAGGAGCGCTTTTATTAGATCAAAACCAATCGGCGTCGGGTTCGCCCGTCGTCGTACACCTTGGTGACTCTGAATAACTTTTTGCTGATCGCACGGTCTCGCACCGGCGACGCATCTTTCAAATGTCTGCCTTATCAACTGTCGATGGTAGGTTCTGCGCCTACCATGGTTGTAACGGGTAACGGGGAATCAGGGTTCGATTCCGGAGAGGGAGCCTGAGAAACGGCTACCACATCCAAGGAAGGCAGCAGGCGCGCAAATTACCCACTCCCGGCACGGGGAGGTAGTGACGAAAAATACCGATACGGGACTCATCCGAGGCCCCGTAATCGGAATGAGTACACTCTAAACCCTTTAACGAGGATCAATTGGAGGGCAAGTCTGGTGCCAGCAGCCGCGGTAATTCCAGCTCCAATAGCGTATATTAAAGTTGTTGCGGTTAAAAAGCTCGTAGTCGAATTTGTGTCCCGCGCCGCCGGTTCATCGCTCGCGGTGTTAACTGGCGTGTCCGCGGGACGTCCTGCCGGTGGGCTTAGCCTCTCGGGGCGGCCCAATCTCAATCCCACCGCGGTGCTCTTCATTGAGTGTCGAGGTGGGCCGGCACGTTTACTTTGAACAAATTAGAGTGCTTAAAGCAGGCTAAAATTTCGCCTGAATACTGTGTGCATGGAATAATGGAATAGGACCTCGGTTCTATTTTGTTGATTTTCGGAACCCCGAGGTAATGATTAATAGGAACGGATGGGGGCATTCGTATTGCGACGTTAGAGGTGAAATTCTTGGATCGTCGCAAGACGGACAGAAGCGAAAGCATTTGCCAAAAACGCTTTCATTGATCAAGAACGAAAGTTAGAGGTTCGAAGGCGATCAGATACCGCCCTAGTTCTAACCATAAACGATGCCAGCTAGCGATCCGCCGACGTTCCTCCGATGACTCGGCGGGCAGCTTCCGGGAAACCAAAGCTTTTGGGTTCCGGGGGAAGTATGGTTGCAAAGCTGAAACTTAAAGGAATTGACGGAAGGGCACCACCAGGAGTGGAGCCTGCGGCTTAATTTGACTCAACACGGGAAACCTCACCAGGCCCGGACACCGGAAGGATTGACAGATTGAGAGCTCTTTCTTGATTCGGTGGGTGGTGGTGCATGGCCGTTCTTAGTTGGTGGAGCGATTTGTCTGGTTAATTCCGATAACGAACGAGACTCTAGCCTGCTAACTAGGCGTATTTTCGACATCTCAAAGGTCCGCCGACCCGGCGCTCGCGTCGCGGTCGTGCGCGATTTTTACTGTCGGCGTACAATTAATTCTTCTTAGAGGGACAGGCGGCTTCTAGCCGCACGAGATTGAGCAATAACAGGTCTGTAATGCCCTTAGATGTTCTGGGCCGCACGCGCGCTACACTGAAGGAATCAGCGTGTCTTCCCTGGCCGAACGGCCCGGGTAACCCGCTGAACCTCCTTCGTGCTAGGGATTGGGGCTTGCAATTGTTCCCCATGAACGAGGAATTCCCAGTAAGCGCGAGTCATAAGCTCGCGTTGATTACGTCCCTGCCCTTTGTACACACCGCCCGTCGCTACTACCGATTGAATGATTTAGTGAGGTCTTCGGACCGGTGCGCGGTGGCGTTTCGACGTCGCCGATGATGCTGGGAAGATGACCAAACTTGATCATTTAGAGGAAGTAAAAGTCGTAACAAGGTTTCCGTAGGTGAACCTGCGGAAGGATCATTAACGAATGTTTATAAAACATTACGTACAATTAATTAATACGATGCACGGATCGATATTAATAATGAATGAATATTAATGGCGCCCTCGGCCGACCACGTCTACGACGGCGGTCGCGTCGGCCGTACGAGCGCCGGTCGAACTGATTCGAACTGTTAAGGACTAACGAAGTCCGAGACGTCGGCCGACCCGCGAGGGTCGGCACGCCGGAAGTCAGGTACCTAGTCGAGAGGTCCGATGACGAGAGCGCCCCCCGTGCCGCTCAGACCGAGAGATACTGCGTACGTAAAAGCGCCGCCGGCAGCCACCGCGCAGCCGGCTCAGCGCTCCTCGCCTCGGAGTTTGAGTTTTTAAGTGTCACAACCACGGGTGAATGCGACGCTCCCGCCGGCCCCGACAGTCAGGGCACAGCGAGCTAATGCGCGCGCCCCAGTCTTGTCGTCGTGCGTCGCGCCGTCGTCGCTGTCGTATAGCGGCCGCCGGACCCCAGCGCCCCGAAACCGGCACCGGCCTCCCTT
>CAXIES010000647.1:287500-292500 GCA_964023965.1 Melinopterus prodromus | reverse complement strand
GTGTCAGGTGTGGGGTGTGAATTGGACATTAGTGAAAATAAAATTGAAGTGAAATAAATCGGACTAATTAGTGTGCGTAAAAATGGCGAAACTAGCGGACTTAAAAGTTAGTGAGCTGAAAAAGGAGCTGGAGGAAAGGGACTGCGATACGACGGGGAAGAAAGCGGACTTGCAGGAGCGGCTTCGTAAAGCATTAATTGAAGAAGGCAACGACCCGGACAACTTCGTTTTTGCTAGTGCAAGTGGTATCGGCCAAATGCTGCAATGTTTGGAGGCTAAGATGGAGGCTAAATTGCTAGAAAATTCCGCCGACCTAGCTAAAGTGCTAGAAAATTCCACCGACCTGGAGGCTAAATTGCTAGAAAATTCCGCCGACCTAGCTAAAGTGCTAGAAAATTCCACCGACCTGGAGGCTAAATTGCTAGAAAATTCCGCCGACCTAGCTAGAAAATTCCACCGACCTGGAGGCTAAATTGCTAGAAAATTCCGCCAACCTGGAGGTTAAAGTGTGCGAGCTTGGGGAAAAGCTAGAAGAGAATTCTGCCAAACTAGAAAAAAAGATGTTAGAAAACAATGCCAACCTAAAAAGGGAATTACACGAAGAAATTTTAACGAAATCTTCTACACTGGAAGAGCGAATTCTTTTGATTTTGGAAGGCAAGATCCAGGAAGTTCAGAACAAAATCACAACGTTGGACGTCAACACCTTCCAGGAGTTGCCCTATCAACCTTCAGCAACGGACAACAAGAGCAAAGTTAGTGGCAATCAGGATTCCGTTGGGCTGATGCGCCTGAAACCGCCGCAATTTGATGGTTCAACGTCGTGGAATGTGTATCAGCGTCAGTTTGAAGCGGCTGCAAAAGCGAACGGTTGGTCATCCAGGGAGAAGGCGACCGCCCTTACGTTGGCCTTGAGAGGAGATGCTGCTGCTATCTTGCAAAGAATGTCCCCGGAAGAGCAAGAAGTCTACGACCACCTGGTGAGACACTTGGAGACGCGTTATGGCCAGTCACACCTGGAACATGTCTACCACACTCAGCTAAAAAATCGGTGCCAGAAGTCAGGGGAGCCCTTACAGGAATTTGAGGCAGATATTGCACGTCTGGTTCGACTAGCATATCCAGATGCCCAGGAAAAGATCATGGAACGTTTGGCGGTTCAAGCATTCCTGGACGGACTCCGTGATGGTGAAATGAAGCAAGCCTTACTACTAGCACATCCACCTAAGCTAGTTGATGCACTAACACGGGCCCTTGAATTCGAAGCTGCCAAGAACACGAACAAAGGTCAAGCTCGTGGCCGACAAGTGATTCCAGGAGAGGACGACTTCGAAGAGTCAGTCAAAAGGGTCGTCAGGGAAATCAATAGAGAACGTAGCCGCCAGGACCGGAAGTTGGAGTGCTGGAAATGTGGCAAGGCAGGTCACATAAGAAGACGCTGTCCAGAAGGCGTCAGTCCCACTTCCGCCAATCCGGAAAACTAAAAAAGGTCGATGCGAGGGGGCGAACGTCGACCTGTATTCAGCAAGCCCCAGCAAATACCGCCCAGGTCTCGTCACTGCAACACCATGCCAACAGTGTTTTCGTCGACGCGTGTGTGGATGGAACCCTCCGCACTGTGCTGCTGGATACAGGTGCAACGAAGACAATCATAAGGCCCGACATAATGAAACCTGCAGCTAAGGTTCGGCAATCAAAATGGCGTCTACGAACAGCAACGGGAGATCAAGCAAAAGTGCATGGTGAAACAAACGTCATGTTTACCATCGGGAAAGCCACGTTTGACCATCCTGTGATAGTGGCTGAGATTGAGGATGAGGTGATCATCGGGACTGACATAATGGACACTAAGGGCTTCGAGTTAAGCTTTAGGCGGGGAGTTCTGCGGGTAGATGACGAGGAAGTTGTTTTACATCGAGAAAAGAATTTACGCGTTCAGGTCCTACTCCCGGAGGAGACACTGATACCAGAACGGAGCGAGATAGTCTTGGACGGCTGCATTGATGGCAAGACCACAGATGGTGAGATAGTCATGTTCGAACCCGTAATGCATGACGAGGCTGTTGGCCGAGGAATAGCGGTCGGAAATGCCCTTGTGCGGGCTGGCAGGAGTATTCCTGTGAGGATAATGAACGTCAATCATTATCCTGTGTTATTAAAGGAGGGCACGGAGTTAGGACACTGCTCTGGAGTTTCAGCGATACTGCGGCAGGTTGCGGCCGTGGAAACCAGCCGGGAAGCCATTCCAAAAGAATTAGAAGTGCTGGTATCGTCGTCAGGCACCGGTCTAAGGCCAGACCAAAGAAAGAGGCTGAGACATTTGGTCCATAAGTATCGAGATATTTTTGATACTGGGAAGAAAGGGAGGACAAATATAATCCAGCATAAAATCAATACGGAAAATGCTTGTCCCATTCGGCAGACAGCTAGAAGGCTACCGCTGGCTAAGAGAGAGGAGGCTGACAAGATTATTGAGAGTATGGTCGAGGAAGGAATCATAGAACCATCCAGCAGTCCATGGTCTTCACCGGTGGTACTGGTAAAGAAGAAAGACGGCTCGACCAGATTCTGCGTTGACTACCGGCTGCTTAATAATGTGACCAAAAATTACAGCTATCCTCTTCCTCGCATCGATGACACTTTGGACACCCTGGCCGGATCGAAGATCTTTTCCACGCTGGATTTGAAGAGCGGGTACTGGCAAGTTGAATTGGCCCCCGAAGATAGACAGCTTCACGGTGGGTGCTGGATTATGGCAATTTAACGTGATGCCATTTGGACTGTGCAATGCTCCTGCTACTTTCGAACGACTGATGGAAACGATTTTAAGAGGACTGTCCTGGAAGACATGTCTGGTCTATCTTGACGACATTATTGTAGTAGGAAAATCGTTTGAAGACCACATGCGAAACCTAGAAGAAGTGTTCCTGAGGCTACGAGGTTCAGCACTGAAATTGAGCCCAAAAAAATGTCACCTATTTCAAAGAGCTGTGCAGTACCTGGGTCACGTTGTTTCCAGTCAAGGAGTGGCGGTTGACACGGCAAAGATCCAGACTGTCAAAGATTGGCCAGTTCCCAATGACAAACATGAGCTGCGCAGCTTCTTGGGATTATGCACATACTACCGACGCTATGTGAATGGATTTGCCAACATCGCAAAACCATTAACCAGGCTCACCGAAGGAGAACGAAAATTCCAGTGGTCCCAGGAATGTCAAGAAGCTTTCGATCACCTAAAAGGGGCTCTGATAAGCGCACCTATCTTGAGCTATCCCCTACCTGAAGGAAAATTTGTACTGGACACCGACGCTAGCAATGTGGGCATAGGAGCCGTGCTGTCCCAAATTCAGGATGGGCAAGAAGAAAAAGTCATAGGCTATTTTAGTAAAACGTTGTCCAAGCCAGAGCGTAACTACTGCGTCACCCGCCGAGAGTTGCTAGCTGTTGTGAAAGCGATGGAGCACTTTTACAAGTACCTCTACGGAAGGAACCTCTACGGAAGGAACGAACAGACCATGCAGCTTTAAAATGGCTCCTTCAGTTTAAAAATCCAGAGGGACAAGTGGCAAGATGGATAGAGAGGCTACAGGAGTTTGACTTCGACACCGAGCACCGAGCAGGGAGAATCCATGGAAATGCAGATGCTCTATCAAGAAGACCCTGTCCACGGGACTGCAAGCCTTGCCAGCGGGCAGAGGAAAAAGACGCTGACTTGTTACGCACCACCATAGTCGACGATACTTGGCAAAATAGAGATCTTATAAAAGACCAAGAGGAAGATCCCGATATCCAGATAGTCCTAAACTGGATGAAAGAGGAGAAGAAGCCAACCTGGGGAGAAGTTGCCAAGTATCCTCCTAACATCAAGTCGTATTGGGCACAATGGGACTCCCTAATTCTGGAAGATGGACTCCTGCGGCGGAAAATAATTGACCACGACGGCCAAGAGGAAAGAAGGCAAATTGTTATGCCCAAATGTCGGATTGCGGAATTGCTAGAAGAACTCCATGCTGGTGTGTCAGGAGGACATCTCGGAGTGACAAAGACGCTGGGAAGGGTGAGAGAAAGATTTTACTGGGTCAATAGCAAGGAAGACGTAAGGGACTGGTGCAGAAAATGCGTTGTATGTGCAGCAAGTAATGGGCCGCAGAGAAAGCAGAAGGCTTTGATGCGCCAGTACAACGTGGGAAGTCCCTTTGAAAGGATTGCTATTGACGTAGCCTGCCCGTTTCCCGAATCCGAAGCAGGAAATAAGTACATCGTGGTCGTGATGGACTACTTCAGCAAATGGGTTGAGGCATACGCTCTACCAAACCAGGAAGCCTCAACAATTGCCGACGCCTTGGTGAAAGAATGGATTTGCCGATTTGGCGTACCTTTGGAGCTACATTCGGACCAAGGGCGAAATTTTGAATCCAGTTTGTTCCAGAACATCTGTAAGACGCTCGGAATCAAGAAAACAAGAACTACTGCGTTACACCCGCAGTCAGATGGAATGGTGGAGCGCATGAATAGAACCATTAATCGGTATTTGGCGAAAGTGGTCTCCGACCATCAAAGAGACTGGGGTGGCTTTCTTCATTTGTTCCTCCTGGCTTATCGATCGGCCGTCCACGAAAGCACGGGAGAGTCTCCGGCTCGGATAATTATGGGAAGAGAACTCCGTCTCCCATGCGATCTGAAGTTTGGTTGCCCGCCAGGAACTGATGTCGCCGGGGAGGACTACGTCAGTGAACTGCGAAGAAGAATGGATGCCATTCATAGCCAAGTTCGCATTTCCATTCAAGATGCCAGTAATCGGATGAAGGACGCATACGATGTGAATGCCAAGGACCACAGGTACAATGTCGGTGATATGGTTTGGCTTTACGACCCTAAGAGACGAAAGGGAGTGTCACCAAAACTTCAAACATCCTGGGATGGACCATACAAAGTTCTGGAAGCTATCAACGACGTCCTTTACCGGATACAAAAGCCACCGCGGGGTAAAGCTCGAGTCA